>JAYKTE010229015.1:0-12093 GCA_036873565.1 Xipholeptos notoides | reverse complement strand
GGCCCAGATAGCTTACTGTGGCTCAGAGGGATTAGACAAGGCAGCCTCCAGTTCATGATGCAGGTTGCATCGGGCTACAGTACCGGCTTCTTCATCCACCAAGGCTGGGAGGCCTGATTAATTAGGCCATGGCCCTCCTTTGCCGCCTGCCTTACAGTTTCCCCCTCTTCCTCTGGCGCTAGTTCGACCCGCCGTTGGTTTTGGAATCAGTGTTGTTGCCCTTCCTTCACCTTGACGAGTTACTCTTATGAAGTTGATGTGCATGCATAGAAAATATAACAGATATAAAATAAAAGAAAGCGCCAATGTGATGAGTGGCTGGTTTTGTTCGCTGGTGGTACGCAAATATTTCAAGATCTTAACTTCATATTAGATTCTTTTCTTTTTTTTTTTTTTTAAAGAAAAGAGAAATTGAGTAACCAGTTTTCGATAAGTATGGTGTATGGTAGGGACATTCTATTTTAACTTATTATAGATGAAAACTATTCATTTTTTTTAAATGAAAAACGAACATATTGACTGAGACCACCCACCAGCAAAATCTGTGCCTGGCAAGGCGAATTCCGAATCAATGTGTTTTTTCCCGATTTAGTGCCCGCCTCTCATGTCCCTTATTTTTTCTTCTTTATTCATCTCTCTGTCTTTCACTCTTTGCAAAACAAAACAAAACGAACAAACAAAAAAAAACGCATATACTGTGAAAAGTAAAACCCATAGGGTTATAATGGGTTTATAAATGAATAGTGTTAACATAATTATATATATAATTTATTTTTCTATATCTATTTGCTGTCTACCTACACCTACCTACCTATCTTTTATCTATCCGCCTCTTGTCTATCTATATCTCTATTTATTTGCTATCATCCTATCTATCACTACCCGGACTACACTACAGTGGTTGGTACACTTTCTATCAATCTGGCAGAAATAAGGGGTGCCAGGTGCCAGACTCTGGCACCCGGCACCCCTTATTTCTAATTGTAATGTTACTGCTGATGTGCATGACATGTGAATGTGCACATAACATTATTTGTGCTACGTTAAGTGGAGTAAGTACCTATCTAGAGTCTTATAAGTTATTTATTTAGGATAGAAAATGTGTTACCCAACTTAATACATAATTGCCATTGCAATTCTATCAGCCTAACCTCAACCTAAAATACATTGGGTTTGTTTCCACCATATTTACTTCAAACCTGTTGAATTAGAGAAAGCGGTGATAGTTAAGTATTTATCTTATATGAGTTAATGAATGTACAATTAAAAAAGCTGTTTTAAGTAGTGAAGAAGTGGCGAGTTTAAAAAAGAAAAGAAAAACTCAGACACAACCCTTGTTACGTCAATTTGATTATTTTAATGGTTTGTGTTCGGGTCATTTGATACCGAGAACTTTTTTTATGAACATCATTTTTTAGTCAACACAGTATTTGAATTAAACTAAACGCACAATTAATCCATACCTGGACGGAATAAGGAGACTGATATTTCTTCCTATAGTCCGAATGTGAAAGTAAGAAAATGACGATATTTAAACCCGTGTACGGCGATTTAAAGCCCAATGTGCTTGCTTCTTTGCTTTATCCACTGTATTGTAGGCATACAGTATTTTCTTTTCAATTAAAAAAAAACCCTTTTTTTAATTAAGAGGGAAGAATTGGTAAAATTAAAAGTATTATGGTAAAAAAAACAGTTTAAGTAGAGTACTAGAGTAGTATTCAAAGAAGTATAAAAATCTAATAAAAAGTTTTTTAACAGATTTTGAAAATTAGAACATCATAAAGTTTTATTTTTACTTAAATAAAAACAAGTGGTTTCTAAAATGATCAATTTTAATTTTAAATGTTCTTATTGAAAAATCTTTAAACATTTTTTTCACTCCTTTTGATTATTCACAAAAGTCTTTTACAATTTCAATTTATATTTTAGGATTTAACAGAAGTTGAGGTGGAGAAGGTCCCAAAAATGGCGATTTTGGGACATACACTAGCTACTAGGTGTGTAGTTTAAATTTGCATCATCATAAAAAATAAATAAATTAGTGAAGAAGAAGCGGTCTGAAATTTTCTGTTTCTTTTTTAAGTCATCAATTAACGTCTTTTTAAAGCACTATTTCATTCTAATCTTTGTAAAAGGAAGAATAAATATTTTCCACTTGTTTTTAGAAGGGTGTGAGACGTGGTGGTGGGTGCTTGCGTGTTTTATGACTAGCAGAGAACTTCTGCTGTCTGCTCTGAATTATTCGCTTTTTAGCCGAAGAAAGCGAGAAAGGCGTTGTTTGTTGCGTTGATTAAAAGCAAAGCAAAGCGTCATTTCTGTTAATAGTCAGGATTGCCTTTTAGAAAAGATCGGCTGTGTGTGAGTGTGTGCTAGTATTTGTGCGTACGTTTAATATGGCGGCGTCGGTCGGTCGGTCGGTCGGTCGCGTCAATCCAGTTCTTTATGGAAGTAAATATATAGCTTCGTTCGTTCGTTCGTATACATTTAATTCCATATTTTAATTTTAAATTTGACACTTAGAGAAATTACCACCCACAAAAAAAAAAAAGGAAAAGAAATTTCCAATTGATTATAATTTCATATTTCGGTGTATATGGCGGAGAAGACTCAACAAAAACCTACAAGTAAGTTGTCGTTGACGACACCTAAAATTTGAGTTCTTTATGACTTTAGCTAATAATATTTAATCTATGTTGCCTATATTTATAGTTTAAGTGCTCAATATCAGTGTTAGAGCAATGTTGCTTTACTAGAGCGTGATAAATAAACATACGAGTCAAAGTCAACTGCTGAGGAGACTGACTGACTGCTCTAAGTGACTGTATGGTAGTTTCTCGTGTGCGATCAAAATCTTTCAGTCTGATGATCGTCGAGGTAAGAAACAGTTACCAAAGGCAGTGTTGTTGACTCTTATTTTAGCTAATATTAAGGTTTGCCTTCGTTACTAAAACAAAGACGTCCATCGATTTAGGAGGTGGGGGCTAAAAGGCTGACTTTACTTAATTACACGCCGATATAAAAAATTAGCTAAAGAATTTATTGTTCATTCCAAAACGAGAGAAAAAAAAAAAAAAATTTCGTCGTTTGCAACCAATCGACTCGGAATAATTGCAAATTGCACCTCGCTTGCGATATTCCTATCCGTACCTAAAATTTTAACCACAAAAAAAAAAAAAATTAACTGGCTTATTTCTCAATAGGTCATAAAAATCTCCACACAATGAAAACGTTTTTTTTTTCAATTCTTGAACTGGATTTTTAAAAAAAATCTAAAAATCGAAAGATTTTCGGACAAATATTTTTCTTGCCGTAAGGGGTGTGAATTTTTTTTTTAGTAAACAGTCCCTTTTTAAGGCAAAGTGAGTGCACAATGAATAGGATTTTAGTAAGGATTTTTTTTTTTTGCGAAATAATTTCAACAAATTGTGTTTTGTTTTTTTGTTTTTAAATTCTTATTTTCTTAACATTTTGTAGTTTTTATTTCGTGGTTTTGTTTGTTTATCATTTGTTTTTTTTAAATTATTTTATTAAATCTTTTCCGTTTTTGGCTATTAGTATTATTGCACTCACTCACGCTTATTTCAATTTACGTTAGTTTAACTTATTGTACAAATGAGTTTGATCTAAACCCATTTGAAAGGTCTAAGATTAGAAATAAGATGGTTACTACTGCCACTTCTTAAGACTCGTGTCCGAAGGGTTGTGTCTGGTCTGACAGATAATTAACGTGTTGTGTTTGTGTACAGTTGTACGACCTGTATAACACGCTCTCTTTCCATTCGACATTTAAACAGTGATCAAAGCAAGATGACTGATTGGCCAAAATGGAGTGAGTGCACTGCAGGCAGCACTCAGCAGAGCGTGCTGCTGTGGCACGTGTTTCATGCTTTGCTTCTTCACTGCTTTCTTTGCTTCTCCTAGAGGAGTTACTCTCCTGAGTTTTACGAGCCTCTGCCCAAGAAATGATATAATGGATAACCAAACATTTAACCCACTATTTCCACTTCCCCATTTTTGTTTGTGCCTTCCATCATGCGTGAACCCGACCCTACCCTACCCATTTATTGATTTTCCTTTTTTTTATCGATCAGGCAGTCGATCAATCTCCTCTGTACTCGTTGCCTTTGACTCGTTCGATATCAATCAATCACATGACAAATCGATCCAATTTATTATTTCTCCCTACCCCACCCTTTTTTTCGCCTTCCGTATATTTTCCTTGGATAGTTAGTTATCGATATTTCTTGATAGATTCTTTCTTTTCTTTTCCAAAATCAATTTCTTTATCAACCTTGGAATGGAGTGAGAAAAAAAAATAATAATCGATCTTCATCAGACGGAACGTATCAGCGTTAATCGAACGTTCATCAATCGATTTTAAAAGATAATCCGATAAATATTTTATAATTTTTTTTTACTTAAAAAGACCGGTACCTGCTCGAGTGAGTGCAGTGCAGTGCAGACTGCAGTGCAGTGCTCTCTGCTCTGAAACTAAGTTAAGGCCATTTTTTTTTTCGTTCTGACTGTTTATTTATTCAAGAAAAAAAAATCGTGCTGGTTGGTACTTTTATTATTCATAGTGAAAAAAAAGTGTTATAAGAAGTCATTGAAAAATAAATTTTCTAAATCTAATGATTTTTTTTTTCACTTCATAAACAAAAATAGTGAATCCAGATTTTCGGTTAAATCTAATTCTTTTGTATTCTGAAAAGGCTTTAATTTTTAAGTAGGAGGACAGTTTCTTTTAAGGGTGAAATGTTTCAGTTATAATTTTGGTTGCGAAATAATTTGAACATCTTTGTTTTGTTTATGAAGAGTTCCTTTGTAATATTTCTTTTTAGATTTTAAGCCTCTCATGGTTTTTTGGTTTGTTATTGTTAATTCCTATTTTCACAGTAGTTGTGGATGCAAGAGAATTATGTTGGGTTTTTTTAAGCTGCAGGAAGTTTTTGATTAAATAGTTAAAATCCTTTTTTTTTTTACCACAAAGTAATTCGTTTAGACTTAGTTCCTAACATCAAAGTTAAAGACCGACCACTAAAAAATAAGAATCGAAGCAATTTTTCTTGGTCTGGACGGTTTAAAAGTTTAATTCAATAAAATTTGAAAATGGACGAAAAATCTATAATTGAAGTTGCCACTATCATCCAACAAGAGTTGCTTAGATTTTGTACTTTAATTAGGTATAAGAGACTTGCTTCTATTTTTCACGGAATAAAACTCATTTCCGAATCAAAACCTTAACTCCATACACAACACAGCATTTCTTTTCGGAGTTACTGCCCTTTAATATTTTTACGGGATTTTTGCTGGGTCGGCCTAGGTGTCAAAGCTAAAGGGATTTTTTTTCTAAGGAATTCAGCCAACTAATTTCTGTATTCAGTGAAAAAAAATCAATATGACGACTAAAAAGACTACCCTTTTACTCCATAAAATGAAAAATAAAGTTTAGTTAAATTACATTGAAATTTTCTTAATGTTTTATGAGAATCCAACTGTTTTGTTCGTTAGTTCTCGCACTTGCAATCTTTAATACAATTGTAATGAATAAAGATTGGGATTTGTAACATAAGGTCCCAGTTGAAAAACCGATGACACACAATACTAAAAACTTTAACTATCTCCCACAGGCGTTTTAACCATAAAGACAACAAAGCTATATTCTTTTTAATTGCATAAGAGTTTCCGAAGTGTAAAGTAGAATAACGACGTCTCTTGTCCACAACCGGTAACGGTAGGAGTGTGTGGTGTGGTGTGGTGTGTAGTGTGCACTGCAGTCGTTGACAAACGAAGTGTAGGATTTGAGTGTACCTATGAATGGCAATGGCACTGTAACTGTGCTTGGTATGCATCTGTTGGTAAATATATCCCTCTAGTCATTTCCCAGGGTAAAAAATCAAGGATGGGTTAAGTCGGTCTCGACTTCTATTCTTAACAGCGTCAATAGTTTATCCATATCGTTAACAACTACGACGGCAGTCGAGGGGGAGGCCAGTGAGGCCACCCACCATAGGCAGATGGTGGCGATAGTAGTGAGTAATGAGGCAGACGGGCCGAAAAGGGCGTTCTTACTTATTGTGGTCGATACCATTTCATAATGTTGGTTAGGGGTGTGCAGGTTTGTTCTGCTACATATAGTATGTCCTCTAACACATACATTAATCTTAGAGAGGAGGCAAAAGAAGAAAAGAGAAGTGAAAGAAACAGTTTTCAGAGAGTAAAGAGTAGGGTGTGTTGTTGGTTTGAGAATACTGGAGGATAGGCTACAGAATAGCAACAGGGGAGACAAGCGAGGGGTTTGGTTCGTTTTGTACCTATGAACATAACATCAAGGCCATGGGATTGCCGTCATTATCGGCTGGATTAATATGACCAAGAAAACACTGTTTCAATCGCAATTTCAGCGGGTTTAAAAAGTAGGAAGTCGAAAGGCGGTGGTCGGTTACGATTATTCAGTCTCAAAATTTCTGAACTTCTCAACAAAGAGACTGCTTGTTTACAAAATAATAGTTGTTGTTTGATGTTATTAGTAGAAAAGAGTTCTCACGTCTCTGACTATCAAAGTTTATTGTTTATGCTGCTTAACATTAAAAACATGTAGCTTTTCTTGTAATCAATTTAAAGAAAAAAAAACTCCCTTCACTTTGTTCTAGAGATGAAATTAAATCTATTCACCGCTTTCTTTTTTATGCTGAACAACTCGACTCTCCATTTAAACTTATTCGTGAGAACTCATGATTCAGAGGGAATTATTTTAGTTATAATATTTATTATTTATACTATAAATTATATATAAACCCATTTCAGATATAATTATGCAATTGAAAAAAATTCATAATTGTTTGTTTTTTTATACATACCTATCTATTTATTTTAAAATATCCGGACCGGGCACTGTTCCACTGTTTGTAATGGTTTTGTTGGGATACCTTTACTTGGGGTATACACTACTGTACTGTACTACTGTACTGTACTGTTGTTGTCCTCAATTTCCATTCTAGTCATTTCAATTTTTTATGATGCTAACTTATTTCTAGTTTTCTTGTCCAGAGATAATTTTCAATTCATTTTTTCCCTCGACTCGATCTCGGAAAGTTCGCTTGGGACAGTGGATTATTATTATCACTCGGACTTTAGAATTGTAAGACGCAAGTTCGAATCCGAGTCGTTTCGTTACGCTCACATTATTCGGGCTAATACCTTTGGAAATCCTCATATTGCCTCCAGCCATGGATTAAATAGTATAACTTGTATAATTTAAAAAAATGTGAAAACAAGAAAAAAGGGGCTTGATAAAAATGATCGTTCTCGGCATTTCATGGCTGAAAAGGTTGATATGCCGTGGAACAAAATCAATCAATTAATTGACACAATCTGCGTGAGTGTAGTACACTTCAATTGTATCTTACTTGCTCCACAACGGTCATGAAATAATTTGATATTTTCATTTTTTCAAGTTTTGAAACATTTTTTCAAACAACAATTTTTTCAGAAACCCCAAATGATATATAATCCTGGACATTCATCCTGCTGAATTCCAAACTAATGCATGATTGATAAATGCAGCCTTATATATGTTTATCATTATTAAAATAATAGACATAGATTTCTAAGTTTGATATTGATTTAAAAAAATATTCCAAAACTTAAGATAATTACTGACATGTAAATAAAATTTCAGATTTAAACTAAAGAAAATTGACTGTTATAAATCAATGTATGTATTTACATTCAAAATATTGAGAATCAATCTTTTATAAATAAAAGTGAAAATATGTGTGTGTGTACAATTAGTCTATCAATTTTCGGTCTACAGACTTGAAATTTCTTATATAGTATATTCAGACATGGGGCAAACATTTTACCGGATTTGAGCAGGAAAGCTTGCTGCTAAGGGGTCAAACTGATTGAACCGTTGTGATCTTTTTACCAAACTACTCTGCCAATTTCGGATCTGAAGACTTGAAATTTGATATGGGTTGTTTGTCCTGGGGAACACTTTCTGATTGGTTTTGAATCTGAAAACAGCTGCTAAGGGGTCAACATTTGGAATCGCAAATAACACAAATCGAAAGCATCCAGACCATCACAATGATTCAGACCACTGGAATTTTCATATGTACGGTACTAACTACTTTCCTATATAATCGGCTTCCTTAACAAACTTAGTATTAAATCACCAGCGCCCGAGCAAAGCCAGGCATTACTTCTAGTATTTTATAAAGCCATCTTTTTGCTGTGTTTTTAGCATTAATTTACGATCATACCCTTAATGACGATAGACAGTGAAATTATCTGTTGGTATATACTAAATTCAAAAATCAATAGTAAATCTATAATTTTTACCTTACCCAAATTAATGAATAAGTTCAAAGTATTTGAAGACCAATCTAATGAAGTTCCAAAGTATTGAATTACCAAGTATTGGACCACTACTGTAACTGATTGCATTGCACCTGATGTCTTTCTACAGAATGTATTTACTTCATGAATAGAAAACAAGTCCTCTTTCTTACTTGACCTACTTACCTACCTACCTACCTACCTACATAGATTGCAAGTTGTCTTACACACCAACAGAATCAAGTTATTTTGTTCAAATTAAAACGATGCATGAACCTCGTTTCAAATATCACATGGACCAACTCATTAGAACAACTGTATAAGTTTGGCGAGAGAGCAAGGATAGCAATAGTTATACGAAATATTTTGCTATTATTATCAAACGTCATTATATACTGGAATCATCTCATCCATCAATATATCCACCATTATACTTAAATCTTTGTTACACAAATTATTGAATATGTATTGTTATATTCTGAATGAATATTGTTTTTCATTGGTATTGCAAGTTTTCTTATCTGTTAATACATACACCAATGGAATAAAGTCTTTATACACACATTTTGAAAATGGTAGTTATATTTTATATCCATCATTATTCATTGGAATTACAAGATTTCTGATCTTTTAATACGCACCGATGTAATCAAGTCTTTTCATACAAAATATTCGAAATATTCCCATTTTTAAAAATAAATACCATTCATTGGTATAGCAAGTTTTTTTCGTTTTTTTTTTAAACTCCCACCACCTGAATCTTTTTTTTTCAGACAACTGTGTTAATTATTTTTTTGTGTGTGTTTTTTAATTAAATCGTAGTCGTATTTTTCTTTCTAATATCACATGATGATGCCTGCTTGATGATTAAAAAGCTCTTAGTATTTCGAAATAGAGTTAGAGGGAGGGGACTGACTGACTGATTGATTGATATGTGCTCGCTCCTCCCGTGTAGTTATCTGTTCTATCTATCAACACGGCTAAAATTAAACTGTGAACGAACAGTATATAATCTCCGTCTTCATCGCCGAAATATACGCTTTTTGACAAACTCCAGACAGATCTTCGCCTTCTTTATAAAATCAAATGATTTTTTGTCTGTTTTTCGTTTTTTTTTTGTCCCGCCGTTAGGCTGCAGGCCCAAATCACTCTAGATTTTTCATTCTGTAACCTACACATAGGATGGAATAAAAAAAAAAAAAATAGGCAAACGAATAATGCCAATACTCTCCCGATCTTCATACTATTTTTTTCTCGACATTAAATGACGGGAGAGTTTGATATGCCGTAAAACAAACCAATTAGTCTATACAAATTGTTCTTAGCTATCTGTCTGTCTGTCTGTGTCTGATCTCTAAAGTTGTTGGGAGAGTGGATAGGTCATTGGACTTTGAAATTGTAATACTTGAGTTCATATCACAGTCGTTCCGTCTGCGTTCAGATTTGGACCAATAATACCCTTGAAAAAGCTATGAATGAAAAGTATGAATTCCCACATCCCCTCCAACTATGGATTAAATAGTGGATATTTTATTATTTAAAAAAAAATACCAGTGAACGAAAAACCGTTTATAAAAAAATTATTGCTCTTACTCAGCATTAAATGACACAAAAAGGTTGATATGCAGTAAAAGAAAACAATCTAAAGTTTTATCTGTAATTGAGAAGTGTAGTATTTTAAACTGTTTCTCAGACCACGTAAACCTAAATTGATTCTATAGTTTTGAAGTAAAAAAAAAGTTTAGTTTTTTAAAAACTATTTGTCGTGAATTGATAATATTGTATGCATTCTCGTATAAACATTAACCTGACTGACTTTTTATTATTCAGGCGTCTTTTAAAATTCTTTACCGTAAATAGCCTGTCCAATAGCCGAATCCTTCGGAATGGAATGACTGTCGCTTACTAACGATGGCTGACTTAGGTTATGATTTAACGATGACGTATCTTCCGCAAACGTATTTTGGTAACTGTAGTATGAAAAGGTGATAAATGTATGTTTTATATGATGTGAATGTGGGTCGCGAATGAGTCTAGTTAAGATTAATTAGAAAAATAATGACGACCAACCTATTGAAGCTGCGCCCCCCCCTTCCCAATGGTCATGTGCCAAATTATGTATTTATTTTATAAATATATAATAAATATTGTATCTTCCGCAAACGTCATACAAGACGGTGTTCCCTGCTCGCGCAGTTGAACAAAGATTTTTTTAAAATCTACTTTTGTTCTTGAGTACACAAAATGTTATTCTGGATTTTTTTTAAATTATTACAATTCATAAAATAGCATTCCAATTTCAATAACCGGTAATTGGGAATGTACAAATAATTGGGAATGGAACTCTGGCCAGACAAATGAATAATTTACTAACAAATTCATTTTTAATGTTTAGTTATTTAATCCTTTATACCCTGAAAGGCCGATATATCGGCCGGGGAAACACAGCGAAAAAACGACACGGACGATATTTTGGCATGATTGGCTAATTTGTAATTTTGCTAATTAGGTGTCGTTTTTTTTTCGCTAGTTATTGCTTTATACGTCAGGGTCCGAAGGGTTAGAAACGTCGAGGTCTCAGAATAAAGAAACCTATGCTTTGTATACAAACTTTTAGAAATAATCGCGCATCATCACAACTAAACACATTTTGTGTGTCAGATTGTTTGTTCGCCGGCTTATTAGGCTACTTGTAGCTAGAGCCAGGTAAATTGGCTTGAGTTGTCAGTCAAATTAATCCTCTATTCAGCAATCACACTTTTCTTTTTTTTTTTTTACCCTTGTTAACCCGAAGTGGTCGCCGCGTGCTAGCAGGTTGGCTGAAACAGATTTTGCCTCTCTTTGCCTTGCGAGCCTAACTTGGTTTGGTAAAAAAAAAAAATGTTTGTTTGTTAGTGTTTTACGGCATATCAACCTTTTTAGTTCTTAGTAGGTTAATCCCACTTTAACGATTCTTAATACCGTGAAGTTTCTAGCGTTTAGACTATTTCAAAACGAACTATTTCAGCTTAAATAAGATGAATTAATGTTATTGATTTAAAAAAACAAATCAAAATAAAATAAAACTGACAAAACTAGAATTTTTTATTATTTGACAAATGATTTTTGATATTTGACAAATACTTTTCTGAAAATCATACAAGGTTACGGAAAACTTTTTCAAAAAATTACCCACCGCTTTTACAGGCTATCAAAAATGATTTTCTGGTAAAAGCATGCTCCGTATGTGTATTTGCACGATTTGGGCTGACACTTGCTCCCGTATCCTCGCAACAACCTTATTGGATAAATAATCACCCAAATAGGTCAAAGAGTTTTCTAATCAAACAATTTAGAAAAGTGTTTGGGAAGGTCGACATGAGCCAGTGGAGAGTCGGGACTTCGAAATCCTAGTACGCGAATTCGAATCCCAGTCGTTCCGTTTGCGTTCACATTTGGACTAATATCTTTTGGAAAGGTACGAATCTCCGCATTCCCTCCAGCTATAGGTGAAATAACGCATATTGTGTACAAAAATAATGTTTACCAAGAATGATTGTTCACGGCATTAAATGACCGAAAATGGTTGATATGCAGTAAAATACAAAAAAACTACTAATATTCACTAAGCCTGTTGTCACGGGAAAAAACATCATAAGAAATTTTTCTTTTTTTTTTCCCAAGGGAAATTTGGTTTCATTAATTCGGTATTTCAATCTTAATCCAATTTCGATGCTGAAATTTTGTCTAGCTTTATCCCAAAATCTGACC
>JAYKTE010228904.1:0-12093 GCA_036873565.1 Xipholeptos notoides | reverse complement strand
TCATTTAATGCCGAGAACAATCATTTTTGGTAAACGTTAGTTTTTGTACACACAGTTTTTTTTTAATGACACAAATTGCACTATTCGACCCATAGCCGTAGGGTATGTGGGTATTCATACCTTTCCCAACAGTATTAGTACGAATATGAACGCAAACGGAGCAACTGAGATTCGAAATCGCGTACTACGATTCCGAGGCCCAATTGCCTACCGATTGGCCCAAATCGACTTCCCTTGTAAAGAATAGATGTAAAAATATCAGGATGGAGATTTATTCATTCAACATAGACTCTTTCATCTAAATATTTTATTTAAGGATGAGATGAATGTTTCCCACACAATATGTATAAAAATCAAAACATATTCCCTCTAGCTAAGGGTTAAATAGTGCATATTGTGCTATTAAAAAAACTAAGTGTTGACAAAAAAATAATGTTAATAAAAAGTGATTGTTCTCGGAGTTAAGTGACCTAAAAATGGTTGATATGCCGTAAAACAAAACAAACAAATAATTTACTATTTCCCTGAAACGGATGGAATCTACAATGAGTCCCTAACTTTCCACGCCAAAACGCTAACGGTTTTTTTCTTCCTTCCTATCTAGTGACTAAGAAACATCGAATGGTCCACGTTTCTCAATAAAAATAGTACGTACGATTAGCAGTTATTTTTTACTAAAGGCATGGGCCGTATATTGAACAGCATGCGGTTCCGGCATCCATGGAGGAAGTATGCTAAAGTTGACGCCTGAAACTTCCCATGATGTGGGCTTTCAACACTGAAGACATGCCTGGAGTTTGGCACCAAGAGTTGTATAGCAAATCGATTATATTAACAAGAACGAATAGAAGTATTTTGAACAGAATGCGCTCGGGCCACCCACTGAGAGAGTATGCTGAAGTTGAGGCCTGAAACTCCCCGTGATGTGGGCTTTCAGCACTGATGACATACCTGGAGTTTGGCACCAAGAGGTGGATAGAAAATCATATTCTATTATAACGGAGCACAAGAAAATTCGTTCCTGCCTTAATTTCTTTTTTATTGTTCATTTTTAAAATTCTCTTTTCTTTACTTTTTTCGGCCATTTTTTCTTCGTTATTTTTCCTCTTTCTTTCTTTCTTTCTTTCTTTCTAATTTTGTATCATAATTTCTTTCTATCTTTCCTAATTTTTCTTTACTTTTTGTTCTGGCTTTCTTTCTTCATTATTTTTTTTTTTCTTTGCTTTATTTAATCTTTTCTTTCTTTCTTTTTTTTCTCTCTCTTTCTTTTTATTTTCCTTCCTAATTTCTTTCTTTCTTTCATCTTTTTTTCTTACTTTTTTTCGGTTTTCCTTTTTCTTCATTATATTTTTTCTTTCTTTCTCCGTTTCTTTCCTCATCTTTTTTTAAATTTCCTTTCATTGCTTTTTTTTCTTTATTTATTCATTTCTTTCTTCTTTTCTTTCTTTCTATTTTCTTTCTCTCTTTCTTTCTCTCTTTCTTTCTTTTCACCCCTCCTTATTTACTCTTTCCTCTCTTTTCTGTCTTCTTTTCTTTCTTTCTTCCTTTATTTCTTTCTTTCTTTTCCGCATTTCTTTCTATCCTTCTTTCTTCCTCTCTCTTTTTCTTCTCTCCCCTCTTTATTTATTCTTTCCCCCTCTCTTTTATTGTTTCATTTCTTTCTTCTTTTCTTCATTTTTTTCTTTCTTTCTTTCTATTTTTCTTTCGTTATTTCATTCTTCTTTTCTTTTCTTTCATTCTTTCTTCTTTTCTTTCTAAAACCTTTTAACTAAAAGAAAATAATGGCAATTTAATAATATAGTTTTATATGCCTTTTAATTTGTGTATTTAATTTTTTGTGCGTTTGTTTTTCTATTTATATATTTTAATTCTATTTTTGTAATTAAAACCAACTATACATATATATGTATATATATATGTGTGTGTGTGTGTGTGTATGTGTATGTGTGTGTGTATGTGTGTGTGCGTACATTTGTGTGTGTGTATACAACTTAACACGGTTTTTATTGAATTAAAAAGAAAAAAATTCATAAAATAATTTACTACTTTAAAAGTTGTTTTGTCATAAAAAATAGTACCTTTTACTATCCTGTAAAAGTTGTGGGGATTTTTTTAATTCTTAATATTGTCTATAAAATAATCAGAAAATTTTCCGTAACTTTTTCAAATGGACTGTCTTGACACCAGACAAAAAAAAATCACTTTTATCATCCTGTAAAAGTGGTGAGAGGATTTTTTAAAACGTATTTTGTATAAAATCATAAGAATTTTTTCTCTTGCTTTTTCAAGTAGGATGTCTTTCCACCAGACAAAAAAATTACTTTTATTAGCCTGTAAAAATACTGGGCGTAATTTTTTTTAAATGTGTTTAAAATCATAAGATATTTTTCCTTAAACATTCTTAAACGAAATTTAGTTGCATTATTCTTTTTTTTTTTCGGCGTCCAAATTGTAGATTAAGATTGAAATAACAAATTAGTTAATTGTTATTTCAATCTTAATCTACAATTTGGAGGGCAAGTCGATTTGGCCCAGTGGATAGGCAGTCGGACTTCAGAATCGTAGTACGCGAGATCGAATCCCAGGGTAAGACGATTTAGCAGTCAGACTTCGGAATCGTAGTACGCGAGTTCGAATCCCATGGGAAGTCAATTTGGCCCAGTGGATAGGCAGTCGGATTTCGGAATCGTAATTCACGAGTTCAAATCCCAGTCTTACCGTTTTCGTTCATATACCATATGAATCTTTACATTCCCTCCGGCTATGGGTTAAATAGCGCATATTGTGTTATTAAAAAAATCTAAGAGTGTACAACAACTAACGTTCAACAAAAATGATTGTTCTTGGCATTAAATGACCTAAAAATTGATATGACGCAAAACACAAGTAAACAAACATTTTGGATGCTTAAATTTTGGCTTGCTTTGTTACAAAATCTAACCAATTACAATTCACCTTTTTATTTATTTTGACAATATTTGCTGCATCAATTATGGTTTTATAAAAGATTATTTTGTTAAAATTAGATTCTCATTAATGTGCAACATCTGTATTTAGAGAAAAATAGTATGATGTTCAGTGTATTAATGGCATTCGTTTACCTATTTTTGTTCTTCCACCGTAAGTGTAAATCACAGAATGAAGAATCTAGAGCGATAAAGTCCTTCAAGACTATAATATGATGTTCAGGGGGAGTATAGGCATTTGTTTGGCTGTCTTTGTTCTTCTACTCTAAGTGTAGGTCACAAAATGAAAAATTCAGAGTGATACGTCCTTAATATAGGACCCAGAGCCTATTATTTGATATTCAGGGGAGTACTGCCACTTTTTTCTTCCACCCTAAGCGTAGGCCACAGAATGAAAAATCTAGAGTTAAAATACCTTTGGACCCACAGCCTATGATTGAAATAAATAATATGCTCAGGTACTCCGACCAGACTTTATGCCAATTAGTTATCATGACGTCATTCCATAAATAACTTTTGATTGTACAATAAGTGCAGTCAAAAATAATTTCGAGAAAAATATTTTTCGATGTCTCACTGTGTAGTTCTATTTTTTGTTATAATATCTTCAGATTTTCTCTGTATTTGTCTTCAAAGAAGTATTTTTTTAATTCGCAGTCTGATCTGAACTAATGAACCACTGATTTTTATATTGTAGGAAGTTCTCATTGAACTTATCAACTACCGTGGAATTTACACAGGTTGTGCTAGTTGAAATAAATACGTTTTGTTTTGTTTTTCTTGTCCCATCTGTGATCGGATTAGTGTCAAATCCACCGAAAATGGCTACTCATCTTTTTTGTCATTCAATTTCAGCGTTTTTGATATTTTTATCCTTTCTTTTTCCCAGTTGTCAATAAAATTCTTATCAGTGTCGTTCATCTTTTGTTTTAAAAAAAAGTAACGAAAAAGTTTGGCCATAAACTGTCAAATTCTAAAAAACATAAAACTATCGAATCTGGTCATCTGTCTTAACCTGACTGACTGACGCCCAATGTGAATTGATTACTTTCTTTGTGTGAATTCATCCAAAAACTACAACAATTGCAATAGCAATTCATTGGGCGATTAAAATCTGCAAGAAATGCATATTACGTTGTCCCAAAAGTTCGTAAACGCATTTAAATCTCCCTCGTCAAGTAAGGATCGCAAAAACAACAAAAATTATTCTTCAAAATAAAAACCATCATTTTCCACGACTTTCTGCCATCGATCTGTGAGGTCTCGGATATTAAGTCGATTAATATAAACAAAGAATAAAGCAATTAAAATAAACAATATATTTATGAATATTAATCGAAGATAAATTTGTTGGAAAAAAAAATCAATCATAAAAATGAGAATTCCTCAATACGAAAACTTCCTAAAAACATAAAATAAAAAATCAAGCCCTGCCTATATTACACGCATAAATACACATACACACACACACGGGCACGCATACATATTATATTTACTTGGTCGAGCACCAACCAAAGTTACGCAGAAGGCATTTGTATGTGCTTAATTGAGTGTCACAAGCATACATATATATGTACACAAGCACACATACTTTTTATATTTACTTGGTCGAGCACTAACCCAAGTTAGGCACAATGCCATTTTATGTGCTCATCCCTGGGCTTTTGTAATCAGTGGTGCCCTTCACGTAGAAGAGTTACTATCCTGAGTTAACGAGCCTCATCTGCCTGAGACAGCTGAAAGTGAATGTAGTGGTTTTTGACTAGGATTTGAAATATTTGTAATACAATTCCAGATACTGAACTTTTTTCAGTGCTCCAACCTCGCTGCCCATACACACACATACGTACACATGTTTGTATCAAAATTGCGAGGGCAAGTGTTTCCGCTTCGAACGGTCAGATCTATAGAGGGTGGGGTCTCTTAAAATGACCCCACCCATTTTTTTTTTTTTTTTGGTCATAAAACACAATATTTTCAATTTCATATTTGAATTCATTAAAAAAAAATGTCGTCTTGTCCTGTTGTTTATTGTGTTATTTTCTTTTTCTTTTTCTTTTTCTTTTTCTTTTTCTTTTTCTTTTTCTTTTTCTTTTTCTTTTTCTTTTTCTTTTTTTCTTTTTCTTTCTCTTTCTTTTTCTTTTTCTTTTTTTTCTTTTTCTTTTTCTTTTTTTTTCTTTTTCTTTTTCTTTTTCTTTTTTTCTTTTTCTTTCTCTTTCTTTTTCTTTTTCTTTTTCTTTTTCTTTTTTTTCTTTTTTTTTCTTTTTTTTCTTTTTCTTTTTCATTTTTTTCTTTTTCTTTTTTTTTCTTTTTCTTTTTTTCTTTTTCTTTTTTTTCTTTTTTTTTCTTTTTCTTTTCTTTTTTTATTGTTGTTGTTGTTGGGGTGGGGGTGTTTTTCCCTAGTACCCACAAAATGTTGGCATTGTTCCCCTAAAATTCTTCTAAAACGCGCTTGGGATTCCACCCTCGTGACTTGCCATTTTTTTTTTTTCACCGTCTGAAATACTTTCACAAAAAAAAAAACAGGCGTTTGTTTGTTTGTGTTTGTACGGAATATCAACTTTTTAGGTCATTTAATGCCGAGAACAATAATTTTTGTAAACTTTTTTTTTCCACACTTATTTTTTAATTACACAATATACACTATTTAACCCATAGCTGGAGGGAATGTAGGTATTCATACCTTTCCCAAAAGTATTAATCCAAATTTGAACGCAAATAGAACAACTGGGATTTGAACTCGTGAACTACGATTCTAAAGTTCTACTGCCTATCCACTTGCGTCAGTGGACTTCCCCACAAACAGGTGTAAATAGATTTTTTTTTTGTTTTTTTCGTCATATCAACCTTTTTAGGTCATTTAATGCCGAGAACAATAATTTTGGTAAACGTATTTTTCTCACGCTTAGATTTTTTTAAATACACACTATTTAAACCATAGCTGTTGGGAATGTAGGAATTCATACCTTTCCAAGGGTATTAGTCCAAATATGTACGCAAACGGAACGACTGGGATTCAAACTCATGTACTACGATTCAGAAATGCAACAAACTATCCACTGACCTAAGTGGACTTCCCCCCAAACAAGTGTAAGCATGCTTTTGTTTGTTTTGTTTTACGTCATATTAACCTTTTTATGTCATTTAATGTTGTGTACCCTAAACGCTTTCTTTTTCTTTTCCACGCGCAATTTTTTTCTTTTCAATAACACAACATGCACTATTTGTTCCATAGCTGGACGAAATGTAAGGATTAATGCCTTTCCAAAATGTATTAGTACAAATAAGAACCCAAACAGAACTACTGGGAATCGAACTCGCGTACTACGATTCCGGAGTGTGACGGACTATCCACTGGCTTGAGTGGACTTCCACTAAACAGGTGTAAACATTCGATTTTTTTTTCAGGGACTGAATATTTTCAATATCAATTTCTGTCATGTCCTCTTTAATGGGTGTGACACCATAATGACGATAACTTTTCATTCTTCTCAATTACAAAAAAATCACAGATACCCCATTAAACTGTAAAATTGTGAAATGGCTCAAATGTTTCCTTTAAATTCTTTTGATATATCCAGCCACTCCTGAAATGTCAGCTCTCTTTGTGACAGAGGGGGTTTGAGTTTGTTTGTGTTTTACGGTATATCAACCATTTTAGGTCATTTAATGCTTAGAACAATCATTTGTGATAAAAGTGATCTTTTGTCCACGCTTATTTTTTTTTTTTTTGATAACACTATGCACTATCTAATCCAATCAAGAATTTTAGGCCATTTAATGTCGAGAACCATCATTTTTGAGAAACATTAGTTTTTTGTGCATATTTAGTTTTTGAATAACACAATATGCAATATTTAATCCATATCAACCTTTTTAGAACAATCATTTTTGATAAACTTTATTTTTGTCCACACTTAGTTTTTTTTAAATAACACAATATGCACCATTTAACCCATAGCTGGAGGGAAAGTGGGGATTCATACTGTTTCCCAAGGGTATTAGTCTGGATATGATCGCAAACAGAAGGGCTGGGATTCGAACTCGCGTACTACGATTCCGAAATCGGACTGCCTATCCACTTCCCCCTTTGTAACATAGACGCCCCCCCCCAAAAAAAAAATAATTCACGTTGTGTTCAATAAATCAATTTCCAAAGAGTTTGAGTTTGTTTGTGTTTTACGGCATATCAACCATTTTTTTAGGTCATTTAATGCCGAGAACAATCATTTTTGATAAACGTTATTTTTGTTCACACTTAGTTTGTTTTTTTAATAACACTGTATGCTATTTAACCCATAGCTGGAGGGAAAGTGGGGATTCGTACTGTTTCCCAAGGGTATTAGTCTGGATATGATCACAAACGGAAGGGCTGGGATTCGAACTCGCGTACTACGATTCCGAAGTCGGACTGCCTATCCACTTCCCCCTTTGTAACATAGACGACCCCCCCCCCAAAAAAAAAAGAATTCACGTTGTGTTCAATAAATCAATTTGCAAAGAAACGAGACTTCAGAAACAGAATAAAATGATATGATTTTATTTATTATGTCCATCAGCTGTTCAAAGAAATGTACACCTTTTCTTTCATTCGACGCTTGTGATAATAAGTGCCACTTCTAGTAAGCAATACCGTTGGGAAAGGTATGAATCCCCAGCTATGGGTGAAATAGTGTAATTTGTGTCATTAAAAATCTGTGTGTACAAAAAACTAACGTTTGCTAAAAATGATTGTTCTCGGCATTAAATGACCTAAAATGGTTGAAACGGCGTAAAAAACAAACAAATCTAGTAAGCAGTCTGTTAACTGTGAACCTTGGCTTTTTTATGTAATAATATGTTATTAATATATTATTATTATTGCTGCTGTTGTTTTTCATTTTATGTATAAGTTATATAGTTGTACAGATATTGATAGCTAAGTTTTCTTTTTTAAATAGGTTTGATTTTCTTATATAAAAAAGAAAATAATTATTTATTTATTACTAGTAATAGGATATAGACTTTCATGTCGATTTCGACGTATGAGTATCATCAAACCATGTAAGATTGTCAGACGGACTACACAGAGATTTTTTTTTTTAGTAATGAAGGCTTGTGTTGAACCATCCAAACTTCTTGGAACTGCCAATAACACACAGTCGGTACAAGGTATGCCACGGACCACATGAACAGCAGACCTCAGGTTTTACTTCAGAGTTTTTCCTTCTCTTAGATGCCTGTCTTACCAAAGACTAAGTAAAGGGCGCATCTACCCAGTGGTTTAATCGCGCCCCATACACTAACCAGGGTATTTCCACGCCCCGGCGCAAGATACGGCACCTGGTATCTATAAATGATCACCCATTGAAGTACTGACCAGGCTCAACATTGCTTAACTTCGGTGATCTGACGGGAACCGGTGCGTCCAACGTTACATGATTCATCTAAGTACTGACTACGCTCAACATTGCTTAACTTCGGTGATCTGACGGGAACCAGTATCTCCAACGTGATTTGACCCATCTCAGTACTGACCAGGCTCAACGTTGCTTAACTTCGGTGATCTGGCGGGAACCGGTGTGTCCAACGTGTCAAGTCACGTTACTAGTTATAATGTTAGTGATTTGTTTTTCAAAACTTTAAAATTGTCTTTGAAAAAGAAAATAGTTGAGTCAGCTTTTATTAAATTTAAATCCCTCATCGCAAAAACAAAATTCCTCAACACAAGAAAAATTTTTTTCTAAAGTTTAAAATAAAAACATAAGATATCAAAAAGACAAAATTAGAAAATATTTTTTGCAGAAGATTTTTGTGGTAAAAATTGAATTGTGGGAAAAACTTTGCAAATGAATTTTTCTTCTTTTTCTTCTTCTTCTTCTTCTTCTTCTTCTTCTTCTTCTTCTTCTCATCTCTCCAATTCTTCTTCTCCTTCTTCTTCTTCTTCTTCTTCTTCTTCTTCTTCTTCTTCTCATCTCTCCTTCTTCTTCTTCTTCTTCTTCTTCTTCTCATCCCTCTCATTCTTCTCTTTCTTCCTCTTCTTTTTCTCCTTCTTCCTCTTCTTTTTCTTTTTTTCTTCTCTTACATCCGGGTTTCTCTTATATCGGTTGCTAATTTCCATATAAATTGTACGCAGGCTTTAATTTGGGACCAAATCTCTCATATATACGGATTTCTCTTATTTCCGGGTTTCTTATATCCAAGGTGCACTATATATATATATGCTTTTGTGTGTGTTCGTGTGTACCTTTGGATTTTTTTGTTTTTTATTCGTTTTTTTTTTATTTTTTGTTTTTTATATTTTAATTTTTTTGATGATAAAATTATTATTTTCTTAAATTTTTTTGACACTTTCTTTTCACTTTTTTTTTTCACTTTTCGAATCCCCGGCCAACGCCATCACCCCCACCGCTACGCCACCACCGCCATCTCTCCTCCCTACCCCGTCCATGCGAAAGGCGTAGTATGACAAGAGAGCACCCACTTATAACAACCAGATGAAACTCATCATTTCTCGGTGTTTATTTTAACTCGAATCACCCACGTCCAAATCAAATGTTGAAATTCTTTTCTCTGTCATAACTGTCAAAAGAAAAAGAAGCCAGACTAGTTTTTCTGTTTAAAAAAAATGAAGCCAAAACTGCATGAAGCAATATTTCTGGTCGAAGACCGTAGTATCTGTTCTATCCCATTTATAGCTGATGATAAAGAGAATGAACCAATCAAAAGACAAAATTTATATAAACTTTATCATATAATCCCCGTGTCAAAACTGCGTGAAGCAACAGGTTCATTGCTGCAATATTTCTGATCGAAGACCGTAATATCTGGGCTATTCCATTTATAGCTGGGGATAAAGAGAACGAACCAATCAGAAGACAAAATTGATATAAACTTTATTATATAATATCCTTGTCAAAACTGCGTGACGCAATCGGCTAATCCCTGCAATATTTCTGGTCGAAGACCGTAAGATTTGACGAAAATGAACCAATCAAAAGACAGGGTATGATCGTTAAGATTTGTACGATTTAATTTATACACAGAGATGGAGAGAATAACCCCCTCAAAAAAATAAAATGAAGACAGGGTATGATCGTTAAGATTTGGATGATTTAATTTATATACAGGGAAGGAGAGAATGAACCAAAAAAAAAAAGACAGGGTATGATCCTTAAGATCTGTACGATTTCATTTATACACAGTGATGGAGAAAATGAACCAAAAAAGACAGGGTATGATCGTTAAGATTTGAAGGATTTCATTTATACCTAGGTATGAAGATAACGGACAAATCAGAAGATAGGGTATGATCGTAAAGATTTGCACGATTTCATTTATACCCAGGGATGAAGAGAACAAACCAATCAGAAGACAGGGCATGTTTGTTTAAATCGTTTTGGCCTATGTATTTTACGGCCACTTCTTGTTCTGTTGTGTTTGGATTTTTTATTATTTAAAAAAAATATGCTTACTACTACTTCTCCCACATATAATCTCTCTTCTCACCCACCCCTACTAATCTAAAAATAGGGTCTGTCTAATTGGCCAACCCGAATCTCCTTGGCGGCCAATTAGTGGACACCCCATTTTGGCGGGCTCAACGCAAAATCACGTCTTTTTCGTATGACCAACGCTAGCGACAAGTAGGAAAAATATATCTCCTCTGTTAACGCTGCTTAACTTTGATGATCTGACAGGAACCGTTGTCTCCAGTTTGTGGTGGGGTTTGATCACTGAAATGAACCCGTTTTAGTGTAAAAGAATACGCAAATTTGGACCCTGAAAGGTCGATATATCGGCATTGGCGAACTAGCAAAAAAGACGAGACAGCCGATATTTCGGCTCCCCGTTGTCCTCTAAAAGAAGCGCTCTGGTTAGCTAAAAGGTAAGTTTGCTAGTTACGTATCGCGTTTTTCGCAAGTTACCGATTTTGACGTCAGGGTCCAAAGACGACACAGCTGATATTTCGGCCCTCTGTTGTTCTCTAATAGAAGCGCTCTGATTAGCTAATTGTTAATTTTTTCTCTTATTACGTATCGTCTTTTTCGCAAGTTAGCGATCTGACGTCAGGGTTCAAAGACGACACAGCCGATATTTCGGCCCTTAGTTGTCCTTTAATAGAAGCGCTCTGATTAGCTAATTTGTAATTTTGCTAATTACGTATCGTCTTTTTCGCAAGTTACCGATTTTGACGTTAGGGTCGAAAGGGTTAAAAAAAAAACCCATTGAAATACACAGGATTGAACCGAGTTGGGGTCTTAAAAGGTCCAGTGATTTTTTTTTAAACTCCTACGCTAAAGAGCGGAGAAAGGAACGGGGCTTTTTGCCTATGAGTCAGAATGGCCATATTGGATTGAAAAACCATTTTTTTTGTTTAGGAGTATTTTGGAAGTTTTATGATGACTCAAAAATGTTTTTGGTGCGCGTACTTTTGTTTTGTTTTCTCCTGAATTTGGTCTCCCTGGGGGTTTCGTAGGCGTAGTCTGTTGCCGTGGTAACCTATTTTAAACTTTAAAACAGAAGAAAACAAAAATCTTTTTTGATGACAGTTAAGAAATAAAACATTTTTTTAAAAACATTTTTTTTATTGAGTTAAAAGCAAAAAAAAAAAAAAGGTTTGTTTGGGTTTTTAAAAAAAATATTTTTTGTTTTTTGTGAAAATGATTTTTATTTATTTATTTTTTAATGTTTTAGTTTGTTACCACCCCCCCGCCGCAAAAAAAGAAGATAAATTAAATAAAATAAAACAGGATTTAAAAAATAAGAAAAAATGAAGTTTTACAGCGAATTTTTTTTTTTAAGCGGGACATAAAACTGCAACTGGGGAGGTGGGTGGCCTAAAATATTGCATTAGGAAATACAGCGTTATGCCGAGGCCTCACTTGGTACCAGTACCGTGCGTAGGGCCCCCGAAGACCCCGCTATATTGCGTGGGACCGCAAGTTCCCTAGAGGCCTCAAAGCCGCTTGGCTTTGTTGCAGATCTGTTTTAATGAACAAAAATTAACAAGGATTAAGTGGAAAATTATTATCATATTTTTATGCTGAAATGAATATCTAAAGACCCGTTTCTCTCTCTCTCTCTCTCTCTCTCTCTCTCTCTCTCTCTCTCTCTCTCTCTCTCTCCCTCCTCTCTCTCTCCTCCT
>JAYKTE010228793.1:0-12094 GCA_036873565.1 Xipholeptos notoides | reverse complement strand
GCCTCATCTGCCCGAGACAGCTGAAAGTGAATGCAATGGTTTTCACTGGGATTTGAAATCGTGTACTACGTATTCAAAGACCAAGCTTTTCCCACTGCTCCAACCTCGCTGCCCAAATAAAAAGTTATTTGTATATGGGATTTCAATTTTTGCTAATGGGCATCTAAAGTAAAAACTATTTTCATATAGAGATAAATGAGGGTGGCTGATAATATTAAAAGTTTTATCTAAGATCTAGTTTAATGCAATGTATGCTAAAATTATAAAAAAATACTTTAAATGCCCAGATGTTTCGGGACACGCTAATAAAGTTACAAAGCCTAAGAATGCAAACAAAAAACAGGATCAAACAAAGCGATTCTTATTAAAGTTGTTTATAAGATGTTATCTCAGATTAGTTCTAATTATTGCAGCAGCCCTTCTCAACTTATATGACCCATCCTTTAAGTCAGGTCAACTACGTAACCTTTAATTCTTTTCCTTAGATATTACTCTCTCTAGATGCACATGAAGCCAGGGGATTGATTCACCGGGGTTTCTTACAGTTCAAATAAGCCATATGTCATGTCTTCGTTAATAATAGCTTCTAAGAGAGAAAATTTAGACGAGCAAAGATATGTCTATCATAATTCTTGCTTTATGAGTTCAACATCATAGTTATAACATCGCGCGAAAAGACTCGCTGTCAAATAAACGATAAACGATAAGGCAATTTGCAAGTTATGACCACTGTGACACACTCCAAGTGAATCGTACTTTTGTCAAAATTTATTTCCCTTTTCTCCTCTAGCTTTCCTTTCCTAATTTATATCTGTCTCTTTCTTTCTATTTCTGAGTCTATTTCAAATTCCCTCTATCTCTATTTTATGTCCAAATCACTCTATTTATCCTACACAAACGTACGCAGAGTGACGAACATGCTCTATCAATTTCTTCCTCAATCTCACCACCCTCTCTCTGAAATGATGTGGGGGGGGAAGTCTTCCAAGACACGAGACACTCTGGTTGTTCGTTCCGAATGGGTATTGAACTTAGTCAGAGCTGTATAACATGAAACGTTGTGAAAGTCTGTAAGTAAAGAATTTTTTGGTATTTACAAACTTTCTTGGCTCCGACAAGGTTGTTCTTACATTCGGGGCGCTGCAGGCGTCGTTAGCCTATAGGCTCTGCTGCTTGGGCCCTAAAATGGTCCTTACCTTGTCAGCGTCCATTACACACCTGGTTTATCCAGTTCTTGATACGTCGTCGGGTCTATCTATTCTCCCATCTCTGCTGGATGAACTGAAAAGCAATTTCTCAATAACAGCAGAAGACGGGAGTTTGGTTTACCATGGTTTATTGCTACAGCTGTTCAGACACCCAAAAAGACAATGTTGCATCAGTTTTTAAACGGTAGGCTACGTCACTCTCAGAATTATGACATCGCCCGATCTCTTCCGAAAATCGACGAAACTAACCACCCCGAACCAATCAACGTCACCACCCTCCGACCGCCTTAATACTGTTACATCTATTTATCTTTCTTTCGGCCTTCCTAACCTTAAAAATACGACATGAAACAAAATGATTTAACATAGGCCCGATAAAAAAAAGACAAACAAAACAGCAGAAAACAGAGACAAATAAATAAATACATAGGTAAATGTATAGGTAAGTAAATCTAAATATCGATAGATAGAAATATAGATATATATATATTTGTTGTGATAATCAAGTTTGCATTTTCTTTGTGATCTTCTATAGTAAATAAAATATTGGTTTCTCCAAATATTAAAAGAGAAACCAGTAACAACTAACCCCTCTCTTTAAAATATCTTATTATTTCGAAAAAAAAAGGTGTAAGAACCTACATGTGTATTTAGTTCTAAAGGCGGAAGTAAAGCCATCGATCAATAATGCCTAATATCAATTAAAACTCTTCGAGAAAGCTTATCAATATTGATGCATTTTTTCCTTTCATTCCCCTGTCAAATATCAGGCTATATCAGCATATATCAACTACACCAATCTACACATTCAATGTAATCACACGCATAGACATGATTTTGGAGAATTTTAATGTAAAAATACTTCCAAACTAACACATAAAAAATTAGATTTATATCCTTTGTATGTACTTACTCTGCAAACATAGCATAATGTAGGCTTTCTGTGATTTATTAGAATTTGTACTCATCTAAAATCCAATATTTGTAAGAATATAAATGTGATTATTTTTCTTCCCAAATCCAAAATAAAAGTCTATTTTTACACTTAAAAATCGGGAGTACGATTCTGATTCGAGATAAACAGATGGTCATAGACATAGTCAAACTATAATGTAATATATGACCCATTCAATACATTCAAATCTATAGCAATACTTCAGACTCAATTTAAACTGAAGAAAACCTTATACATTGGTTATTATCTGATAAAAAATGCAATTTAAAAATTAGGAAATTGCCTAAAACAATACATATATTATAGATATTACATAAAACATTTATATATATATCATAGATTATATATCCACTGCAATGACTACCTATCATTTGGATAACTTCTTTCCTGGATTCAATATATTCTCATAGATAATAATAATATTTGTTGATGGTGGAATGCAATTGAAATCATCTCATTTAATTTAAATATTTTCTCTTTTTTTTCTTGCATGTCAATACTGATTTATAGTTTCACTTTTTTGTCTTTACTTCTAAAAATGTCATCAAAACGATTAGAAAAATACCTTTAATTTGTTGTCTTATCGAACAGTCTGGATTATTCCCCTAAAATGACTATTTGTACACATCTAAAGTTGTTTCGATTTTTGCGTGACATTTTCCACCTTGATTTATTGGGAAATGTCGGGTCTAAAGTGAACGAGATCACAAAAACGTATTTAATGATCAGCTCGGATTTCGAATTTTACAAGTGTCTGTCCATCAGACAGGTTTAAGTATTGACATTAACACAATGACATCTTGCTTGCCCTTAATTCCAATGGTCACACCAATCGAGAAGAGATTTCTCTGATAGCGGTGTGAATTTGTTTAATATCGTTTGTCCTTTGGGAGAGCACGGTCAGAAACTTAATGGGGTTTCCTCTATCCTTGCATCTAAAGACTATAAGCCTCTGCTTTGTGCTTTTAACTTGCTAAAAATCGGCACTTAAGGTGGGAAATTTATATTCAACGAACTCAAGAATCCTTTATTGAAAACTTATGTTCTTGGACTTTACAACAAGAGAAAATGTGGACGTATCAACATGGAAGGAAAGAAGACTAAGAAAGTGAATAATCGATAGAGAGCATGTTACATTTAACGCGATTTTTGTCGTGTAACAAAAAGGACTCATTGATTTAAAATAAATAATTTCAAAAGAAAAATAAAAGGAATTTTAAGGGGTTAAAATAATATACATGGTGATGATCATTAAACCTCGAGTTTGAGTTTGTTTGTGTTTTACGGCATATCAACCATTTTAGGTCATTTCATGCCTAGAACAATCATGTTGATAAACGTTATTTTTTGTCTGCAATTAGTTTTTTTTAATGACACAATATGCACTATTTAACACATAGCTGGAGGGAAAGTGGGACTCATGCCTTTCCAAAGGGCATTAGTCTTAAAATGAACGCAAACGGAAGGACTGTGATTCGAACTCGCGTACTACGATTCCGAAGTCGGACTGCCTATCCACTCGACCAAATCGAATCCCCCAATTAAACCTCAAATTACGTCAGAGAAAAAAGGTGTTCTGTATTAATATACAGACAAATAAATAATATAAATATCCGAATAATCTGATTAGAATATACTATTAAACTAACTTTAAACAACTTCGTCAAAAAAAAAAACAAAAAAACAAACAAACTAATAATGATAACAAAAGCCTGGATATTTTACCTGATTTTAAATATGAAGATTCATCAAAAAACTATATTAAACTATTATTACATTTCCAAATATTTGAAATATCCAAGTACTCAATTGTCTGATTTTTAATTCGTATCTTTCTTGTTATATTTACGATAGTTTTTATATAATAGGGCAGCGAGGTTGGAATAGTGGAATCGTATTAAACGAGTTCAAATCCCAGTCAAAACCATAACACTCACTTTCAGCTGTCTCGGGCATATGAGTCTCGTTAACTCAGGAGAGAAACCCATCTAGGTGAAGGAACTGACAAAAAAAGCCCAGGGATATGTGAGTATGTAAAACTGGCCCTATACCTAAATTGATTTGGTGCTCGACCAAGTAGATTTCATATTTAAAATAATTTAGTAGAGGAGCATATTAGCTGATATGTTGTGAATTAACCCATATAGATGAAAATAAGGCTCCAAATAATTTAAATAATGATATCCAAGTACTTTTTTATTATTATCATTATTGTGAAGGTGTTTTAGTCCTCTTCATCCTTCACAACATTTCTGAGTATATCGGTCCTAACCATCTTCAATCTCCAGACATTTATTGTTAAACTTGAGTGCCAAACGATTAATTCAATCCACGAACATGCATTGTTCTCACCACGTTGATCACAAACGCATAGTGATGTTAATTAAAATATTTGATTAATTCTGCGTCTGGTTGATATAAAATCTATATCCCAAAGATGTTTGTCTCTTAAGTCTATACAATAGTTTCCTCTTAGAGGCTGTTTTATCTGCATTTATGGGGTATATCTAAACGTTTCAATACATGGAACTTTGTCCCCGTTCGTGGGCATGGTTATATGTATGTCAGTTCCATATGCAATTCGAAACGACTGAACCGATTTTCTTGAAAATTTACTCAGATGTAACCTATGTATATGGGAGTGTTCTAAGCTAGATTTTGTCTCAGAATGCCCCAATAATTATTGTAAAATGATAGTAGAATAAATTAGTTACTAGAGGTAACTGCACTGCTAAGATTAAGAGCTATTATAAAAGTTATTCAAGGTTTTGCGTTGGCTCATAACGTTATAATTTGATTCAGATACATAAATGTTTTTGGCTATACTAAAAATTGTCTGAATTGCTGGGGAAACGCCGTGATATTCCGCTAGTATAAAAATGAAAATAGAGATAAAAGTTTGAATTATTCAAATAATACTAACTATGTTTCTTAAAATAGATAATTGGTTTCTTGAATATCTAAAATTTCAATTACATTCACCTAATTCAGGCATTGAAACAAAAAGTTAAAAAATAACTTTAAAAAAGAGGAGAAACAAGACATTTTCTGATAAGACGTTGTCATATGATAATTATATGCATTTTATTAGATATAGTTATAAATATTACATGAATATTTATTAATTTGGGATGGAAGATATCATTGCAATTAAAAAAAACTGTGTTAAAAACAAAGAGCATACAAGACAGGAAATATTGAGTTTATTTTATTCGTATCATTTTAAAATGATTTTTTCTATCATTTTTTAGAAGCAGAGATAAGATTTTTAAAATAGAAATTATGGCAAGAAATTCATATTTCTTATTTGGTTTAATTATCATCTAATGATAATCATTTATTTTATCGACTGAGATTTTCTTGTAATTTTTAAGTTATTTTTAAAAATGTTTTCAAAAATACAAAAACAGCAGTACAGAACCATGTGTCTAAGGGACCGTGAGTTGATTAAATGGTGTATATTCAAAGTAAAATATCTATACAAAGAGCGGACTAAAAACTAATGAATTATTTTAAGAAGTGATAGATTTTGATGAAAATTTCCTATCATATTTAGAAATGAGACAATTGTTTGACTTTGATAAAAGAATAAATAGATATATTTGTAGATCAGTTCAAATCCTTATTCTTAAACACGTGGTGTAATAAGATCGAATAGTTTTTTTTTGTCTTTTTTTTTAGATCTGAAAAAAATTATTCTGTGATTTTTTTAAAGGATTTTAGAACAAATTTTCGTTGTTTTGATTGCATTTTATATCAATTGCTTTTCAAGGTTAAATCTCGAAGGGTCATAATGATCTATTTCTTTCAGGAAAAAGAAATACGCCCACAGAGGAAATAGCAAAAAAAAAAAAAAGAAGAAAAAATTGTGAAATAACAGACAAATTTAATAACGTGGAAGCAATTTGGAAGTTGATTTTCGGAAGCCAATGCAAGTTACATCTTTATCATTCCTGCTCTCCTTTACCTTTCATTACAGAAACGTTTATAATATTTCTTTACTCATTATCATCACGACAAAAACAATGGTGAAAGTAAATAGAAACAGATAACAAAGGAAAAACACAAGTAAAAAACAAACTGAAAAGTTGATTAATATATTTTTTTAGTTCTTTTAATTCTAGTTGTTTTATGTTTTTTGTGTTTGAAGTGTTACGACAAATATGTTTCTATTTCCACCAAATACCATTGGGAAAGGTATGAAAACCAACTTTACCTCCAGCCATTGGTTAAATAGTGCATACTGTTCTATTAAAAAAAAACTAAGCGTGGACAAAAATAACGTTTATCAAAAATGATTGTTCTAGACATTAAATGACATGAAATGGTTGATATGCCGTAAAACACAAAAAAAAATTAAATTCAAACTCTACTTTCACCAAACCGCATTCAAGTGATTTTAGGATCGAATTGCTCTCTAAAAGAAAGCATGGTCTGTTAGGGACGTAAGGAGAATAGAGGTAGAAAATACAGTAAAATATATTATACACACACTCAAACAAAGAAACATATATATTTTGTGAAAATGTATGTGTCTATAGAATCATATACTTTTGTTTTTTTATAAATTAAACCTTTTTATTTATATTATAACTATTTACTCTTTTTGAATGTTTACATATACTAATATACATTTTATATGTGTGTGTCCAGAATGTATTCATATTTCTATCAATATTTTCATATAATCAAATATATTCATGTAAAACAATCAATTTCTTTCTTCTTATCCCAAAACCAAAGAGAAAGTTAACTTTTCTTCTAATGTATTTTATATTCATTAAAACTTATGTATGTCCTTTTTAGACTCTTAAAAATTTATTCAGCATATAATTCTATACTTCAGTAAAATTTATTTATGTCCTTTGTATATACTTTAGTTATAATAGATTAATGACCGAAGGTGTTTCTATTTTCTATTTTAACTTAATGTCATTATATTTAATCAGAAGTAGGTTAGAAAATACGTATCATCTGGAAATGAAGTACAAACAAAATTAGACGTAAACAGCAACTTTTCTAAACTAATCGAGGCTAAAAATATCGTTCCATCTCGACAAGCTTAGATTTTGCATTGAACTATATAGTTTAAGATAAGAAATGTTATTTTAAGGTTGATTAAATTGTTTTATCATATATATATATATATATATATATATAATTGTCTGTCTGTCTGAGGAACAGTCCCTTCCAAACTACTTTTTAGTTATATTGACATTTCAATAACTAACAGTGAATACTATAAACCTGAAATGAACCCCGCTTAGAAGCCATTTTTCCAGTTCAAAATCAAGTAGAAAATCAAAGAGAACTTTTTCCACTGACTGGAATATTTCATATGTCAAATTTCAAGTCTAGACCAAAAATTGGCACGGTAGTTTGGAAGGGACTATTCCTCAGACAGACAGGCATGTTTCGAGATGGGTACTTAATTTTAACACACTAATTCGACAGAAATACGACATTTAATACATTATTTTGAATGCATAAAGTCAGTTCAACTTTGGCATTTATTTGTATAAAAGAACAAAGAATGTAGAAAAAACATATTAAAGTAAAACGAATATAACAATTAGAAATTCGTAAGAAAAAAATACTTGAATTTGAAATGAAATGAACTAAACTTTGCGTCCATCCTCTCGGGCTAACCAGAAAAAAAGATAACGAAAAACATTTATTTAACAATGGAATCCTTTGATAAAATACAAATAAATAACAAAAACGTGAAAAAGAGTTTTACTTCATGAATAGGCAATAACAACGGAATAAAACTAAACACTTCATATTTATATAAAAATTGATGAAAAAGGTCGAGTTTTTGTTTTAACCAACATTATAATAAACTTGACCCCCACTTCCAATCAAAACAAAGGAAAACAGAAACGGTATTAATTATATCAATTTTATTTTACTTTTTAAAGTCTCTCTTTGTTTAGAATTGAAAAAAAAACACAAATACTTTTAAGAATTAAATTCTAGAACAATAAATGTGTAAGTGCGGAATGTAATTGAGTATAATGTTTTAGCAAACCGCGGGATTAAAGCCTAAAATCTAAAGTATCGATAACAAACAATCCAAAAGATGAAAGGAAATTAAGACAAGTTATATTTTTTTGTTTAATATTGATATAAACAAATCTATTCAATAAATTTAATAAAACATTAAAATAAATACGTATAAAATACGGAATGACGTGAATTTAAAAAATTAACAAAGCTATGATTAGGTTAACAGAATCCCTTTAAAAAAGAAGACGACCGAACAATAAGAATATAATGAAAAGTAGTCTATGCTAATATTTGCTATAGAAATGATATACAAAAATGCTTTTACAAATAGTGTATTAAGACAAATATAAATTATGGATAAAACAGAGAGTGTTCACTGTTTTATACTTTTGACAGAATGTCCCATAAAAAAACTCAACAAGAAATTGAAGCAGATTTTATTGTATCATTTTCAAGATCTTTTTTTAATAAACAATATCATTTAAACATTTTGAAATGAGAGGTATATAATAATTTATATATATAAGAAAACAATTAATTATTAAATAGAGAATAAAATATATATAGTGAATTTGCCTACAAATAAATTGATAAGTTCGAATTAAGGAATATGTGATAAAAAAATATGCATAAAAAACAGAATGAGTACAGTTATAAGTAGCTTCTTACATGTAAGTTATTAGTGATGAGTTACAAAATATAGATTTTAAAATGGAATTATATAATGACACGCATACTTCAAAAATACATTAGAGTACTGTACAATAAAATGGTAGAACGAATAACTTTAAATGTTTAGCTTGAATGATTGTTAAAAGACAAAAATCTGTTACAAATGTTATCTATGAAACGAATATAAAAAAAAAAAATCATGTTGATTTTCATTAGAAAATAAAATTGTCTGACACTTTGAAATACAAAAGAATTGAAATACGCACGCAAGAAAACTAGACTTTGCAATTATCATAACAAATAAAGATTTGTTAAAATGAGTATGATTAAATTAGCAATTACGAGAAACTTCCTTAATTTTATGAATATTATAAATTTAGAAACACACGCATATTCACTTATATATATGTGATTTTTATTTGGTCGAGTACCAATGCAAGTTAGGCACAAGCCTAGTTTTATATCTAGAAACAAACACGCACGCATGCATACGTAAAACAGACGCACATGTACACACACACACACACACACACACACATACACACTAGACCCAAACACATATAGTTAACTAGCAGCTAACCACTGAATCAATTGTCTTCAGTTACTGTCCAGGACATCAATTACGATTAACTATGATGCTGCTAAGCTGGTGATGGTTCCAAAATTTAGTTGTTAAAGTCAAAACTAGTTTTATAATGTTAAAAAAACAGAGTTATTGCAATTTAGTAGTTTGGTCAGAGGATTTATTATTCATTGGTACAGTCAAATAGACAACACAGGATGAGAATATTAACAACAATTATATGAAATTTTATTCGAAATATAGATAAGAATTATGTCCTTAAATAATGAAGAAATACTCCTTTTTTCAGATAAAAATAACGTATTACGAGTAATAAGGCTTTGCCAACAAACTGCCTAGATTGACAGTAACCTGAGAGATATTGTCAAATAAAATGAGTCATATTAGAAGGTGATAAATTCTAGTAAGATAATGTTAATTAAAGGAGCTAGGTAATTAGATAAAAGAGAACATTCTTTTAATCATATGAAGTAATTTAGGCTGAATGCAACAGTTGTTTGCAAGAAGAGCTTAGCTTAATATAAAAATCAAAAGCTAAATCGTTACCGTTTCTTATTGTGATGATGAGTAGGTGATACCGTTCACTGGAGTAACGCATATATTCCTTGAAATAAGAACTGTATTACAAAATTTAGATTACTTCATTAACGTGTAATAATTTTGTAAACCAAATATTTGTGTATTCTAATGATTATTTAAACATTGAAAATAATTTACATGCTGAACGGAATAGTTAGAATAAGTAGTACATATTGTTTGGGAATTCTTCTAGACTGAATATTGCAGAATATAGGCATAATAGAATTATACTTCTTCGAAATTTACTCCCTCATTGAATCAAGAATTTTTAAAGACAGTTATGAAGCCATTTCTTCCTCAATTTAGATGTATTCAACTCAATTAGACATTCTGAAAATCGGTTTAAACCTCATACCCAGAAGTTTTAAGTTACTTAAATCTTATGCCCTTTTATCTTCGAATAAGAAAAATAGATTTCGCTGAATCCGAAAGTATCGTAATCTAAATTCTTTCATTCTTCAAATCTTAAAAATTATAATGACATAAGTATAAAGTGTTTTTATAACGATCGGAACACCGCATTAAAACCAAGCATTTTGGATTTTCGATTTTAGACGATTGGCAAAATATTTTTAGATTTCTTATTCATTCATAGATTGTGTTTCTTTAAATAAGACATGCATGAAGTGTAATTTGGTTTAAAAGGGGGGATAATAGATTTGATTTTTGAATGTTGCACGTACCTCTTGTGAACAAGGTTCTGGAAGCAAGGATCTTTTTAATGACAGGTGGCATGCAATTAGCGTAGAACGACCTGACGCAGTGAGCATTCTTCTTTTGTTAAGTTAAAAGTAGAAAAACAGATGTGTAATGGTAAAATTGGAATAGTTACAAAATAATCACTGCAAAACTAGAATAGCATTATCGAACTTTCATCTATGCTTAGAGTTTGAGTTTGTTTATTGTTTTACGGCATATCAACCTTTTTTAGTTTATTCAATGCCAAAACAATAATTTTTTATAAACGTTATTTTTTCCACACTTTGTTTTTTTAATAACACAGTATGCAATAGTTAACCCATAGCTGGAGGGGAAGTGTGGATTCATACCTTTCCTAAGAGCATTAGTCTGAATATGAACGTAAACGGAAGAACTGGGATTCGAACTCGCGTACTACAATTCCGAAATCGGACGACCTATCCATTGGGCAAAATCGACTTCCCCGATTTAAATATAAAAAGGCAAGTTAAATTAAATAATTATGTTTTTAATATGAAATAACTTTAGGTCTGAACTACATCTATGTGTAATTCACTATCACGTTGGAAACAATTCTTAACGATTTATAGGAGTATATAGCTAGGTTATGTAAGATTTTGTGAATTGGTAAAGTCGGAATTAATTGTAATTCAGGTAGCTTAATTAATCCGCTCTTGATTAGTTAAGTTCAAATTGTAGAAATAAAAGATAATTAAAGGATAAATATTGTACATTTGATTATCTCTATATATGTTTCTATTGAGTAAAAATATTCTAGTTAGTTTATCAATACTGAGATTTGATGGTTATCAGTGGAATACCAAAAGATTTAGAATGATTAGGATTTTTCTCTAATTCAACGTATGTGTAATATTTCCCTTAAAGAGATTTGCGTTTTATATAATTTGAAAGGGTCACAATATAAGTGTTATTAAAGGACTAATGTTAGGATCTTACGACCGACAAATAAAAAAAAGGTCATTTGCAAACATTATGAACGCATTAACGAATGGATAATGGCAGACGGGTTTAATATCATTTTCTCATCTTAACAAACTTTGTGTATAATTATCATCTCATGAACTTGTTCGATGTGCAAAAACATCAACGCATTTCTAAAGCAGCATTGCTTTTCTTCCACAGCACATGGCTTCCTTGTTTGTATTGTAGTAGAGATTCAGTTTTTTTTCTTCCTCTCATCATTCTTCTTCGACTATACCTATCTCTCCTTTGTTTACATAATCATCATCATCATCATCATCATCATCATCATCATCATCATCATCATCATCATCATCACCGTCACCGTCACCGTCGTCGTCGTCATCATCATCATCATCATCATCATCATCATCATCATCATCATCATCATCATCATCATCATCATCA
>JAYKTE010228682.1:0-12096 GCA_036873565.1 Xipholeptos notoides | reverse complement strand
AAAATCTCTCTTGCCAAGGTAGGCCGTAATCTGGAAGGGAAAAGACAAAAAATTTAACTTTTTTTTTTCAGTCCTTTTTTTTTTTTTTTTTAAATAAATGCTTCAACAAATAATTTAATCAAAATTCAAAATATGTTAGCAAATTAAAAGCTATGCAAATGCCTTTATAAGATGGCATAGGATGAAAAAGTAGACAAAATTAGAAATAGTGCTTTTATTAAAAAAGAAAAAGAAAAATTAGTAAGAAGAGGATATATTTTGTCTTATTATCACACAGGCAAGAAACTGACAGTCACCAACTGATGCTGATCAACTACTCACACTATCATTAATACTCAGCAATTTATATATGGCCAACATTTTTCCTATTGATTAATCTATCTATCTATCTCTATATATACGGCCGAACCTCTGAAAGTTTGGTTTTACCTACTGCTTTCTATATACATATATATATATATATATAACATATTTAAAATATTTCTACTATTTCTTTATTATTAAAAATTTTAATTTTATTATTAAAATATTTTTAATAATTTTTTATTATTAACTTTCAAAAAATCTAGATAGAATCAGGATTTTTCAAAAATTATGCCATTACCTCTATGCTATGAAAACTTTCCAAGAAATATATATTTTGTAAAAAAATAACTTTTATATGCTCTTATATAATTCATAATTTTTTAAGCATTTTTTCCCTTCTTCATGTTTGAGTTATTTTGGCATTCATTCAAATAGTTGCAAATATTTTTTTTAGTTATTAGAATTAAAAAAAAAAAAATGATTTTATCTCTTTTTCGAAATAAGATACAATGTTTTTTTAATAATTTTTTTTCATATTCTTTGTTGAGATATGATTATAGCATTTGATAAGTATCTGGCTTACTGAGTACAGTGTGTAGCATGACATATTTTGACCCTAGTTTTTTTTTGTTTTTTTTTTAGGAGGGGATGGTTAAGACAGCTTCTTTAGATATTTGGGCAAATTAATTGTTAGTGTTATTCTCTACCATTGTTGGTACTTAATCATCGATGAGGTATCTTCTTCTATGAAGACAGATGAGCGTTTGGGGCTCTTTGTCTTTTGGTAGTTTGCCTGCACCTACTTTGGGCTTTCTTCTGAGATAGCTATTAGTGGAGATTATATCCAAAGTCTTTCCTTGTACCCTACTAGCCATAGGGTACATAAACGCATGCCAACTCAGTCCCATCCATCGCCGCAACCTCAACTTTTGATCGGTGTTTGTGATTCGTCTAAGTGTTGTACATTTGTGATTCGTCTAAGTGTTATACATTTGTGTCTCAAAAAGCAAAGCTCTTGTCCATGATAAAAAGTAAAAATCAATGAACTTTCGGGACACCTAATATAATAAAGATATCAATATATTTTTATTTCCTTACAAAACTTGTTGGAAAGAAAATATAAGTGACGTTTTTATCTCTAACTTGAATACAGCGCCGAAAACCCCATACTTATCTCTCTAACCCTGAGATGTTATCAGCTTGAGATGTCATCTATCTCAAAGCTTGTTCGAAAGACAACTGTTTTAGGCTAGAAATCTTAAAACTTATCTAATTCAAATTAAAACAAACAGGCGTTATCCATGAATTTTATTTCCATTTTCAAAAAATATGGCTGTAAACTATTTGCCCAAAAATGTCAAAATACAAAAATCATTTCTTAAAGTCAAAACAATTTGTGTTCCATTTTCAAGGCTGCTCTGTTATTTTAAAACCCAAACTTAACTGCAAATTCAACTTGATTGATTACTGTTATGACTTGTCTTATTTAACAAATGATATTGTAAAAATATTGTCACAATTCTATCCTCATCATCATCATCATGTGCCAGGTGGTGTTGAGTAGGGATCTTTTGTACCTGGCCATTTCCATTACTTCTTTGTTGGATTTCTTTTCAGTCCATGATATACTCATAATTATTTCTGCTGCTTCAAGTTTTATTTGGAGGTCTTTTGTAAGCATCCAGCATTCACATCCGTACAGAATGATGGACCAAATGTAGGCTTTCAGAGTGTTGATTTTGGTGCTGATTCTTATATTTCTATTGGTAAAGATGGATTTTAGCTTGATGAATGTGTCTTTAGACAAAGCAATTCTTCTGTATTTCTGTGTCACATATGGCGTATGGAATTATTGTGAAGCCTAAGTACTTTAAGGTGCAAACTTATTTTATTCTTTCCCCTTTGCATGAAATTTTACATACATGCATGTCTGATTGTTTTGACATTGCCATGCACTCAGTCTTCTTTGCATTCTATCGTAACAGATCAAAATAAGCACTAACAGAGCATCAAAACTTCTAGTTTTTATATAAAATCTAAAGTGGCCAGAGTAAAGAGGAGATCAGGGAGAAAATAGAGATGGAGGGGGAAAGGAGATGAAGAGAAATAGAGTCAAAATTTGTAGCTGGTGATGGTGGTTCAAGTTTCAGGAAAAAAAATCTTTTGGGGAGATCTTCAGTCTTTGTGTGTTGAGTTATTTGTATTCCAGCAAAGAGTAACTAGCAGACAGAGACATAAAACTCTCCTCCAAAGATGTGGTGATCACAGACCTAAGGTAAGGATGCTGTTGCTAATATCCCGGGGGGGGGGAGAGAAACTCAAAGATACCCCCTGCTGAATATCACACATAGACAGATTTTTTTTATTGTTAACGGTGGTAAAATTTTATCTTCAGCACCTCTTTGGAATAGTAAAATACAACCCTGATCAAAAACTGACATTCACTCTTGCTTTTCTAATTGCCAATTCAGTCTTGTTAAGCTTGATCTGTAATTTGTATTATTTTGAATTTTTAGAATATTATTCTCATCATCCTTTTTAATGACACAGCATTTCAGCTACTACTATCCTCTTTAGCTTCTTTTTTTCAGATGCTGCTAAACTTGAAACCAAAAACATGCATCAAACTTCAAATTTAGCATTTAAAATTGAAATAATAAAAACAATCTATTTCTGTACAACTATTTTTGGACTTTTGTCCTGATCCTTATCATTATTACCTTCACATTTCTGCCAATGAATCCATGAGCCTTTTTTAGGTGATCAAACTCAGGAATCTTCATGTTGTAATCAATTTCGGTCATCTGAAGAAATCCTAAGTGTTCATCATCCGAAACATTGTGAGTGATAAGGATGAGAGCAACAGTCCAAAAATGTACAAATTATCAAGCCTCATCTGAAGGATTGTGAAAGTAACAATGATAAAGATGGGAACAAAATTCTGAAAAAAGATGTACAGATAATGAACCCTATTCTCAAGAATTCTGAAAAGCTAATCCACTTCTCATGATTAATGAGTGGATTTAATTCAATGTTCTGAGTCTCACAAGAAAGAGGTAGGGCACAATGGCAGAAATAATAACATAAATGGGGATAATTATCTAAGAGCTTTAAATAGCTTAAATCATCAGGCCTCCTATCAAACATGGGCTAGCCATAATTTGAATAGTTAACTAGGCAACTATTATCTTTATTTTCTTATTACATGCACCTTAAATAGAGCTATGACTTTCTGATCTTCTTGGCTGCAGCAATTAGGAATAAATGAATGAATGAACGAGAAAGTCTTCTGAATGGTAATGCCAGTAATGAAATACAAAAATTAACAAAATTATATTAACTTTACTAATTCATCTATTTACTTAATCATAGATTTATCCATGTAAATGTTTAGGTATTTATGCTATTCAATTCATAACATACTAATAATTCTAGCAGTAATTTAATTATGCGTTATTGACTCATTAACCGCCTACTGATCTACTGATTATTTTAAACTCTTATCTACCAAATCTATTTCATCATTCAAAGCATTACCAAAAAATATAGTTTCTAATTCATCAATATGTTCAATATGTAATAATCGAGGAAATAGACAAGTTGAACAAAATAGAATCTTCTGTAACAACAAAGTACTTATAGGCCATGTTGTCAGAGATAACAAAATCACTTTTAATGTCCTTTAAAAGCCATGGGCATAATTGTTTTTTAAATTGTTTATAAAAGAAATTTTTCCCTAACTTTTCCTAAGCGAAATTTAGTGGGATTAATTAATTTGATATTTCAATCTTAATCACAAATTAGATACTGAAATTTTCACCAGTTTTTCCCAAAATCTGACCAATTACAATTGCAACAATATTCAATGCCATCAATGATGGTTTTATTAAAGATTGTGCTGTTATCATTATATTCTCTGAAATTTACATCATTTGCATTTTGGAAAAAATAGTATGATATCCAGGGGAATATTGTCATTTGTTTGCATATTTTCTTTTCCATATATATTTGTTTTGGTCGATATGCCTTCTTGTATTCTTTAAATGTCACTTGTTGATATCAGAAACCTAAATATCAGACTTGAGAGATTTCACTAAGATGTAAAACAAATTCCTCTTTTTTTAAAAAGATACATTTTAAGGATATATATAAAGGATAGAGTTTATAGTTTCACAAATGCTTCAGAGTTTAATGAAAATGTTTAAAAAATCAGCATATAATACCTGAAGAAGGCACAAGGATAGATCAGCTGAATAGTTATGAAAACAAATTATATGAGAAAAAAATCTAAATAATACTTGTGAATTTTATTACTAGGACCATAAAATAGAATCTGAATGGATTTTAAACTTTGATTAGTGAAAAATATCAAAGCTATAAAGATATTGCAATCTGAAATTTATGAAAAATATCTAAACTAAATATGAACTTGGAAAATTTTTATAGAAATTTCCGATGAAAAAAAACCCAACAAAACTTGCAAACTTTAGACAATTTGACATTTTTATTTTATTGAAAGCTTTGAGGGAGAATCTTTTTAAAAACTGCATAGTTTAAATATATATATTTTCCCCCTAAGGGAAAATGAAAATTAATAATGCAGATATTAGCAGTGAACCCAGATAATAAAACTAACAAATTCCTACTTTACTGTCAACAGTTATCTATTTCAGTTCTTATTTGAAATCCAGTTCAATTAAATTGCTTTTAATTAAGTGCAATATTTTTTTAAATTGTATTTTTCGAGAATGCAGAAAAAGAGAAAATCTGCTCCACTCTATAATTCCTTTTCTGTGGAATATTCCGAAAAGCCATTTACTGAAATGTTGCAAAAGTTAGATTATAAATGCTGTTTCCTCTCACATGTTACTTTTTTTTTTTTTTTAAATCTTTTTTTCTTCTTTCATCAACAGAATTGATTTAAATGTTCTGATCTCTTTCTTTTTCTTTCTTTCTCGAGAGTAATATTCTTCAGGCCATTAGAACATTTATTATTCATGAAAGCCACAAATATTTGATTTGAAAGAAGAGATCTGCCACACATTCTTTAAGTTGCCAATGCCATCTTTAAGGTTAGAAAGAAAAAAATCCTGATTTTAGTTTTGAGATTCCAATCTGAAATCAATGAAGCTTAAATCAAGTCAGATTATCCGAATGAAATTAGATGTACGTATTTAGAAAAGTGAAATGTTCAGATTCCAATTAGCTTCACACATTTCAATTTTATGGTCATTTCACAGATGATCACACCAGTTGTAAAGGTCGATAAACCATAATTTGTTGTTTATTTTTACCTTTACCTTATTTTTTTTCTAGAATTGGGATGATAATTAAAATAATTACAAGTATAAACAGTTTGTGTGTATGTTTGATATGATGGCACTATAGATCTGAATGAATTCCAGTCAAAACCATTGCATTCACTTTCAGCTGTCTTGGGCAAATGAGGCTCATTAACTAAGGAGAGTAATTCATCTAAATAAAGGGTAACACCGATTTCAAATGCAGAGGGTTATAATGAGCACTTAAAAATGGCCTTGTGCCTAACTTGGTTGATGCTCGACCAAGCAAATATAATATAACTGAATGATTTGTTTCATGGCATATCAACCTTTTTCAGTCATTTAATGACAAAACCAAAAAGAAAGATGCTCATCACAAATGATTTTTTTTTTCTTATTTTGTCAACACATTTGAAGTACACATGTTGCACTATTCAATCCCTAGATTAAAAGGGTATTAAGCTAAATATAACCACTTATAGTACTGTGCTGTTCGGTAGTCCCTAGCATGATCAGTTGAATACATTAAGGATTCGAAGTGAAAGACCTCTCCCACCTGCTACCCACTTCTATGCACCCACTCCCTCAAAACAACTGACCGGGCGAGCTAAAAAAAAAAGTTTTCAATTAGATATACCCCCTTGGATAAGAACAGAGATTGCGAAAACTCTATAAATACAGTAAATAAAAACGATGGCATACTGATCCGAGCCCGAACGGGTAAGGAGCGGTTTTCCTGCTCAACAAAACCTAAATATAAACATAATGGAACGACTGTGATTTGAACTGGCACATTATGATTTCAAAGAGAGCTAATTAACTATCTGGAACTATATTGTTAAATAATAATTATCTTATTAACTGTCCCCACATTCCCTCCAGCTATGGGTCAAATAGTGTAATTTGTGTCAGAAAAAACTATGTGTGTACAAAAATTAACATTTACCAAAAATGATTATTCTCGGCATTAAATGACCTAAAATGGTTGATATGCCGTAAAACAAACAAACAAACAATCTTATTAACTGCTCAGTTTCCGATACAAATCTTAACTTTTACTTTTGAGTTCTAACATAATTCTTAAGGCTTTATATATTCAATGTCCCATTGCACCATCTATTGCAAAATATGATAAATTCTAACTGTTCTATCATGCAAATCATCAGTCAGTCTCAATTTTTCATGACGTCATGGTAGTTTCATATCTGATTTGAAAATATTCCTGATGACAATGTAGCTAGCATGTGGAGACACCCAGGATACATTGTTTGGTAGTCGAGCAGTTGTTATGAAAATGGAATGCTGTAAAAACTTACTAGTGCCAGTTTTCTGGGTAATATGTAGGTTGAAATATGACATTTTCTTTAAAAATGGCTGGCTGGAGTGGGGTAGCAGTGAAAGTGTTAAAAACAACTTTTGTTAGTTGGTTTTGTTTCATATAGACCTTTATGGCAATCTACTTTGAAACCTTTTTTTTTATAAACGTCTCTCTTTTGTTAATGGATTGTTAGAAAAATAAAGATTACAAATCGCTTCCATAACTGGAGCGGATTTGGTGATCCACGTCTTTCTTAAGAGCATTAGCTTGGAAGAGTATTAACTGGATTAATGGGGATTTGCACTTGCATATAAGGATTACTAAATCTGAACAATTGCTGCTACATTCACGGGATCCATATATACTAGATATATAGATAGATATTAAATAGTATATATACTAGATATATAGATAGATATTACATTTTAATTCTCTGGCAGAGTGAGATAAATGTAAAATAATAATGATGAAATAAATGTGAAATAAAATGAAAGAAGAAATATACAAAAGAGAACAAACAAGCTTGTTAGTTAGGGTAGCCTATTTTAGTCAGAGGAAGAGTTTAATTTGAAATCTATAAAACGATGGCAACAAGACAGGATTTGACAATGGTGTTGTTATATTAACCAGTCTTATTTTAACCCAAGTCAGGCTGTCTCTACCTTACCAAAAAGAGTAATAAGACAGTTTAAATCCTAGTCAGTCTATTAGATCCATTTTGGGGTGAGTACTCTTGGAAGAAATATTGATCTCCTAAAGCTATGGTTAGATAGTGCAACTACTGCAAACTGTTAACTAAAGAATAATGTTCAAAAGAAAAAAAAATGTTCTCCACTTCATATTACTATTAAGGTTGATTAAAAAAATATTCTGCAGATGATAAGTGATCCTTAAGGTAGCATTCTGGACATTATGATGGAATGCATTCCTTTCCTGTGTATGATATTTACTGGTTCTGCATCCTGAGCATGATGTTGAACTGCATCAATGTGCTCTCATAAAACAATGTTAACAAGAAAAATACCAGTTTTATTGAACAAACTGATTTTTTCTTATTCGTCAAATATCTGACTTTTACTCTCCTCTTTATTGTTATATTCACAGCGTGGCCTCTTCAGGAAATACTTGACAAACTCAGAATCCTTCATATTAAATTTTTAAGTGTCTTGAAATTGTGAACCGAACCCATTGTTCAATCCACAGAAATAGACTGCTTTAATTTCATAAAAGCTAACATGGTATCATGTCAATTTAGTTTAAATATTCTTTGCTATTTCTATCTGCAGTCAGGATTGAACCTGTAACCTCTACATAAACCAATACCTCACACCACTCGGCTATTGTCAGGTAGATTTCTCCTATCTAAAGTTTCTCTTCAAAGCCTAATTTACCCAAATCTCCTTTTCAAAGAATAATCATTCTACCATTATCAATATCCTAGCAACATTAGTTGCAGTAGAAAAAAGTCTTTTGAGCTTAGGAGGCCATGAGGCCTTTAGTTAAAATGAGCTCTTGTAGCGTTAAGTAAGCAGATGTAATTCACAATCCCTGTGACCGGATACTACTCAAACAAGTTTCATTTCAATTAAGCTAATACTCATGTATACACTTTGATAAAAAAGAAATTGTAGATTCATACATTTAACAAGGGTACTTGTTGGGCTTATCTAGTAGAAAATAATTGAATTTTTTTATGGCATATTTAGTTTCTGGTTTATTATATATTTTGCTATTGTTTGGTATATGTTGAATTAATATAAAGATATTTTTATGTAATAAACTAACAGCACAGCACAGCTCAGCATTACCTATGCAACTCAGAAAATTTGGGGTTAGGCAAAAAAATTGATAAAAAACACTTGTTGTTTTTGACACAGAAGCTGCATTTTTCAAGTAATTTTCATGATTGAGCACTTAAACTGTGCTGTGAAAAAATGTCTATTAACATGCAAATTGTCAGAAGGAAAACAGATTTATAATTGGGTAAAATCAATAAAAATACTCCATCTAAGGAAGCATTCAGCAAAGATTTGACCATAACTTCCAAAAAATGCAGTATGTTTCCACAATCAGCCATTTATATTATCCATCATTGTTTTTTCCATCAATGTGCAAATTTTCATGATGATCAAAGAGGGTTTAGGTACCTTTTTGTCTGAAAAAGTGCAAAAACTTTGAGTGTCCAGGGTGGAGGAGCACAAAGTAAGCAAAAAAAAAAAAAGTGTTGACCTGATTTAATTACTGATCTATACCCATAGAAAATTTGAATGGCGTAGTTTAAAAAACATGGTCATACATAGGGAACAAAAATCTGTAACAGACAGACTACTTTTTATATAATAAATATTTTATCTACACTAGTAAGTTAATTTTCTTCATCTATTTATTTAGAACCAAAGTGGTTTCCACAAATATTCTGGTTGATTTTCGTGCAAGGTTTCTCTCTAGTTTCCAGATAGCTGCTTCTTTCAAAATGGCCCTCAATAGAATAAACATGGACTTCATAATAAAGAATTTGTCTGTTTCTGCTTCTGATTCCATTGGACAAATTTAGGAGAATAATATAATATTGTTTTACCTCCAACTCTAAAATAACTGACTCACAGCCACAAAGAATCTGCTTGAGATTAACTCCAGCCAACAAATACTCTATTATCAAGAATTATAGACTTAAACTCAGTGTATATTTCAGTTCTTTTTATGATTTAACTTTGGAAATATTCAGTGACAATAGAATACTTTTCTATTTACTTAAAATGAAGAATTTTATTTTGCTTTAATTTTCAAACATGAAATTTTTAAAACAAGTCATGATTATACAGATATTGATTGAAAAACATTTATTTGAATGGATGATTATTAGAGTGAAAATCATTCAAAAGGAAAATAATATAAAACAAAAATTGTTTAGAATTCTTTATTTTAACTTAACATCAAATGGTGAAATGAGAAACTCAGTAAACAAATGGTATTTTTTAATAACCACTTCTAGGCACGTTAAAAATAATAGATTTTAAAAATAATCTAATTAATTTTACTTTTAAATATTGCATTTTTTTTTCACATATAAATCATTTCAAAATAAATTTTATACATAAATTAACAAAAGGAACTATTTCAAATAATTTTCAATTCAGTTATTGAAAATCTAGTTTGTATGCTCGGGTTTTAATGATTGAAAGCAGAAAATAAAAGAAAATTCTGTACAATACTAATGCCTCAGTCAGTAGAGCATAAGAATTTTAAGATGAGATAATGAAAGCAATCTGATGGTCAGGGATTAGAGTCCTGATACATCCTACTCGTTTTAGACTTTAATTGTCAGAGCGTGACATGATAAATATATATTAATTAATAAACACACAAAGATCTTTATTTCATAATTTAGATAATTCAAAGAAAATGATAGGACAGTGGATAGGCACTCAAACTTTGGAATTGTAATACATTACTTTGAATCCAAGAGATTCCATTGCATTCACATTCAGCCGAGGGAAAGGCATGAATCCTAATATTCCCTCCAAACATGGATTGAATAGTGTATCTGGTGTTGTTTATAATTTCTCTATCAACAAAAAGAAATCTTACCAAAAGAGGTTATTTTCACCATTAAAATGTCTGAAAAGGTTGACATGCTGTAAAACTTAAAACAAACAAACTAACATATCATATTTAATATAAATATTCAACCATTTAAAAGCCCTTCTTAAAAGATGTCATTGATTTCTTTTCATTTGTTTCTTGGTATTTTTGGCACTTTTAATATTTCAGCAAATAGCACTTATTTCTCAATATTAATTTCTTGAAAGTCAGGTTCTCTCTTCAGAGCTTTTATCATTTTTGACCACATTGGTATAGTTATTTTTTTCTTTGGAGCTCCTATCAATTTCCATGCTGTAAAAATGCCAATCTTGTGTAAATGTTCAAATTAAGACAGGGAAAGGTTTTACTCTCTCTATTCAAACAATTCTTAATTCAAACAACCATCAATTTGAATAAATATACTTTCTATCAATTATCTAAATATTAATTTATGAGAGCGTTCATGTGTCCCAAATCAAAAATAGTAATAATTAGATATGAATAAATTTCCTCCCTTTAATGTCTCTTAACTCCAGAGGTGAGTTTTCTTGTGGAAAAATTTAAAATAGTGGTTTTAACATTTAAGATTGTAAATTGTGTCTTTGTCTATTTTATTATATATCTTTTTAAAAAGTTAAGTTGTATACAAGTTTTAAAAATGCAATACATTCTATTTAAAAAAAAGGAATTATTTCAATTGTTAGTATTTGTTTATTTAGTAAAGTTTACTTTTTATATATTTATTTATTGCAGATGACTTTCAAGACACGGCTAAACATTGATTACAATAAACCTTGATTTGTTTGTAAAATCTTAGCTTATTAAACAACAAGAAAAAGTGATCTTGCCTCAACTTCTACAAAACACTATTTTGAATAATTTCAGTGATTGTTAGATTAAATGACTTAACATTTTAATTGTTAGCATTAATCTAACAGGTAAAAATGTGTACATGTATTTAAATTCTTTTCTTAGAGATAGAAGGGAAGGAAATGAGAGAAGGAAAGTAGAGAAAAGGAAGAACAAAGAAGGAGATAAAAAAAGTTTCAAAAATCAATTTAAATTTCAGTATTTCTAGAATTTTAAATAAATCTGCTTGTGCTTGTACACACACAGAGAAAAAGAAAAAATATATATATAAGACTTACCTGTCCATTGGGACTACTTTTTTTAAATACCCTGAAAGAAGAAAAACATATTTTAAGAAGGGGGATGAACAAAAGAAAATTTTCAAAAATAAAGAAAAGAAGACTGCTAGAAAAGTGGGATATTTAAGGTTGAAAATTTTGTTTAAATTTAACTGGATCCTTCGACTAGTGGCTTCATCCTGTAAGAAGACAGACAGAGCAAGAAAATCAAACAAAATCCGGAAACAACTAAGACCTTTGTTTATATATATATATATATATATATATATACAACAGTACTTAATCATAATCAATATTGATTAGTGAAAATGCCATAGACCAAAGCAAATAGAAATGGAAAAAAAGGATTCATTTATTAAAGTTTTATTTCCTTTTTAATATCCTCAGTTTCAGTTTATTTGTGTTTTACGGCATATCAACCATTTTAGGTCATTTAATGCCGAGAACAATCATTTTTGGT
>JAYKTE010228571.1:0-12097 GCA_036873565.1 Xipholeptos notoides | reverse complement strand
AAGGTTTAATTGTGGGTAAATTTTTTTCTGTAAAACATTTTGTAAACATTTTTTCTGATTCAGAAATCTTTTTCCATTAGAATTTCTTCCTTTTTAAAATTTTATAAAATTATTTTATTTTCATCTCAACAAAAACTAACTGATCTTTTTCAAAAACAAAATGTCTCTATGGTTTCATAGTTCCACTACAATTCTTGACTAATAAGTCTGGCATTTTTTATCTAGCTCGAGTAATTAAGCCTGAAATTTTGCTGAAAACTGATGAAAATTAAAATCATGAAAATGATTATTATGATGAAATGTCTTTTGACAAATACATGTATAAATTTTATAATAAAATGAATATTTAAGAATTGCCTACTTCAATCTTCATTCAAATCATAAATTTACAAGGAATATGATGATATAATAATTTTTAATTTCGAAATTCAAAACTTAATGAGTATAAATTGGTCAAAGTTGGCATGAGTGTACAAAAACCGACCTTACAGAATAGTAGTCTCGCTGAGGAATAACTTGCTCGACTAATAATTTATTAAACTTTGCTTTATTTATATTGATTTATCTATCTACTAGAGAGAATCTGTAGCATTGCTCAGGCGTTTTTTTTATTTCATCAATTCATTATCTTAAATGGCATGTATCATTGTGTTCCATTTCTATCAACTGAACAACATTAAAGCAAATGTAAATATACCAGTACTGGTTATTTTCATTATTTTGTAATTTCTAAATAATCATCATAATTCGATAACTAACATCAAACAGGAAGTGATCCCAATATTTTCATCATGGGTTAATTAGAAAAGTAAATCCTAATTTAGTCAATTATAATTGACAGGGAATTCGGTTTCGGAATTATTTCCCACACCCAAAGCTTATTTTTACTTATTTTGATATTTAGAAAATTTCGTTATGACACTATTTTAAGTAAAAAATCTTTCAGGTTTAATTTACTTCATTTTTTCAGTCTTTTATGTGTAGTTATTTTTTTTATAATTAAAAGTATATTGTCTATTTTAATTTTATTGTGCATGCCAATGTGGGTCTCAAACATATATTATTATATTATATTATTTTCCATAAGTTGATGTTTTCTATTTATTTATTTTTCAAATGAATGTATTTTACGAATGCCTTTTTCATAATATTTTATATAATGTATTTTAATTATCTCATTAGAGATGTTAATTAAGATAATATCAATTGCTGATAGTTGTATTGATAATAGTTTTTTTTTTTTTTTTTTTTCTAAATTATTTAATTTATATTTTTAGCTACCGGTGATTTACACACCCCAATGGCCAGTGTGTGTATCTGAGAAATGTTATTATCCACAACTAGGTGCTCATTGGAAACAATAGTTTTTCTCAGATTCTAATTAGTCAAAAAATATCATTAGACATGAAAAATTATTAAGTCTTGATGATTAATAATGTTGATACTGATATGTATTGTTTATTTTAAAAACTGAAGGCATTTTAAATGCATAAATCATTTCTTGGAATTCTTGATATTTAATCAGCATATATGGAACAAATGCTAACATCTTTAGACCAATTGAGCAAAATGTACATTTTTCAACCAAAATACAATGAGGGTGTTGTCTTGGAACCTTAATTTACGCTACAAACATGATTGACCTACTTTTGAAATTCGATGAAAATCAGATTTGGCATTTCTAAGTTATTAAAACTGACACACATACAGCCAGTTTATAGATGGATTTTTCTATTTCAAATTTTTATCAATTCATTTTTTTTCTATTTATCTCATTTTTTAGTCTTTTGAAACATTTACTTAGTTTGCTTAGTTAGAACTTATTTTTGTATCCACATATAAATGACTTGGCATCCACAGTAATCAATTCTTAAATTTAGATAGGCTCCACCACTGATATTGAGTACACTCTTAGAATTATAGCAAAACCTTAAGTTCTCATTCAGAAAGCCCTTTTTTGCAATTCACTCAAAATAGGCTTCGCTATTGCTGTATTCTTCTGAACAATCAGTTACTTGCAATTTCCAAGCCTATTTTATAACTATTTTGTTAGCTCATAATTAGGTTTTGCAATTCTCAACATTTGTGTACAACTAATATCAATATCTTATGCGTTAGGGCTGCTGTTATTACAATTTTAATTATAGTAATTGCTTTAGTCCTATAATTAATGTCAAATGTATTCTTACCTTGTCAAATTTGATGACAAATGTTAAATATATGCGTGCTTCAAGGGCTTTTATTCAATGATGATAATGTGGGGCAATTAAAAGATGTTATTGTGTAAAGTTAGAATATCAAGAAAAAATTGAAATTACCTCGCTTTTTGCATCATCTCAAATCTACTTATATTTCATAGTCTACTTCTGGTTTTCTTTGATACTGAGGGATAGGTTGCATTCCTAATTTTTATTGGAATTTTGTTTAAAAAAGAAAAGTGAATATGACTTATCCATAAGTATTTATAGTAGATTCCAACTAAGAACCCAAAAGATTGGATGAAAAAAATCAAATATATTTCATTGATTTGATTTTCCATCTCGAAATTGCAGCATATGGTAAGTTGTAAGTTTTATATAAGAATAACATTTGTAATGAATAAATGCATATAATTTAGAAATGTGTGTATTTCAAGCATATTTGTTGATTCATGGTTGTCTTCAAAGCTAATAGTTCAAAGTATTTTCAAAGTAAATGAAACTGGGAATTTATTTGAAAATATGTTTTTGTTTGTACTCTTCTTTTATGACAGTCCTGTGTCAAAACCTTATGTAACATAATATAAGCATATTAACTTGCCAGATTTTTGGTTTAAAAATAAAAAATGCTACAAAGCAACAGATAATAATGAAGTGAACAGGCATCAACTGTTTCTTTTTTCAAACACAAATAAAAGGAAATAAGATGTCTCTTAACAACTTTTGCTGTGTTTTGGGGGGGCACAAGAAACATGGTAAGTTTATATGCTTATATTTTCTTTTTATTTGATGTTATTGTTTTTAAGAAACAATATAAATTATGTATTTTTAAAATTAATTCCCAGCTTTATTGACTAGAAAATAGTTTGCAGTGATAGTTGCGAAATTTCATTTTATTTATATGTATTTCCATGTACATTACATTCCAACAATTTTTTTATGAGAGTAAATCCTTGTTGGGTGTTTTTCTTTTCATGATATTGTTACAATGTCTTAACTACCATTGATAAAATGATGTTGCTCATGATAAATACATTATTTTATTACATTTTAGATTTCCAGTGGATAAAAGATTCCTGATTTGGAAATTTCTGTAGCCAGTCAAATCATTCGTGTGACAAAACTACAACCAAGGATTATTCCCCTTTGTTATTTGTGATATGAGTTTTCTATAACTTAATTTTTGAAAAACAATTTCAAGCTTCTAAATAAATACAAAAACTGATTTCTAGTTGATTATTTGCCATAAATAAATTATCTTTGTTTCAATTTATAATTATAAAGAAACTTAAATACTTTGTTGCAAAATGCATCACAACAAAAATCTTCACGGATTTATTTTGATATTTTATGAAAGCAAAAAATTTTTAACTGCACTTTCATTTATAACTAATTTTTTAAATTAGTAAAAATTTCTGATTTTTTTATCCATACCTTGTTTAAATATTGAGATAAATACAATAATATATACACTTTTTCTTTTAAACATTGTACATATTTGGCATTGATTTTAGAGGTTATTATATGGATGGAGGATAAAAGGCATTTATGAGTTTGTTAATTGTTTGGGTTTTTTATCATAATTAGGGCTGTGACAATATGCTTTTATTAAAGAATATTCTTGTCATAGCCCTGGTTATTTGGGCTGTAACAAGAATATTCTTTAATAAAAGCATATTGTCACAGCCTTAATTATAATATATAAAGATTTATAAAACACAAGCAAGTTATTATTAGGGCTGTGACACTATGCTTTTATTAAAGAATATTCTTGTCACAAACTTGGCTACTTTGTGATTTTACCATTTCCTTTAATTCTATAGTTATTATAACTACATAATTAAAAGAAATGGTAAAATCGCAAAATAGTCAAGTAACAAATAGAGATGTGACAAGAATATTCTTTAATAAAAGCATATTGTCACAACTCCAGTGTTTACTAACCTCATTACCTTCTTTTCTACTTATATTATTATTGCCTCTAAAATCAACTTTAACACTGTATGTGTGTGTTTAGAGAGTGAGAGATGGAGTTCTTTCAGTGCAACATTGGTCCAAAGTATACTAGTGATAACTAGACCTTGAAATATATATATTTATTTATTTATTTACATACAGATACACACACGTAATCATAAACTAATTCAAATATATTAAGTAAATTTTGTATTTTACTTAATTCCAGTTCACATCTTTTGACTCTTCTAAAGTTTCTCTAATTAAATTGATTATTTATATCAATTCTATTTTTCTTGTGTTTTTTTTTTTTTTATTGATTATGATTTAACAATCAAGAGGATTGCTTTTCATTGTATCTTCCTCCAATCCAAACTAAACATTTTTTATGAATCTACAATTTTTATCCTAATCTCCATTAGACAAACATCTTTGTTTATAGGAAGATCTAGAATAAGAAATTTTCGTTTCAACCATCTGTGATCATAAGTCTCACCACCAGTGTTTGGCAAAATATTGTCATGACCCACATATATGATGCATACATAGAAGTAGTAGTGCTAGTATATTGTAATAAATATTCAATTGATGTATTTTTGGAATATTTTGATGATTCTTTTCTCTTTTGTTATACATGTATCCTTAATTGTTTCATTTAAGAACAATTGACCAAATATTCAAAATAATAATATGAAACCCTATCTCTAAAGTTCGGTTAAATAATATTAATAATATTAAACTCCAAATTTCAAGTAATTTTTCATTTAGAAAATTGAAATAAATTGTTTGAATTATTTTTTTAATTTATTGAAATATAAAGTAAGTTTATTTTTCTGTATTTATTTGTTTTTTAAATTTAATCATTTAATTCAATTACCTTAAAAGATTTAGATATATATACGTTTTTGAATTTTGCCAAGGGTGAGGCATGCAATTTTTATGTGTTCTTGATAAAAGAAAATATGAATATATTTGAATCTCGTAACTTCAAGATTTTATCAAGTATCATATTTTAATTTCTTTTTGTGGCCAATAGATTGGTGATAAAAAGGGAAAACCCTGGTCTGCAGAGTGTAAGCAAATAATTCCTTTTTACAAGAAGCCTAAAAATGATTTAAGTTTTTGTACTGATGCAGGCCACTTATACTTTATCTTTATGAAAACTATAAAATTATAAATAACTTTTTGAAAAAAAAATCCATCCATCTTCAAACACAGAAATATTCACAGACCTTTGAACTGAATTCTTGCTTCAATTGATATTTTTGATCCTGAGGGTAGTTCGTTCTCAATTCATAAGGGTAGGTTATTTTCAAATCCATCAAGGTAGATTTTTCACCATCCATTAATGATCAGCTAGAAGTGTTAAGCTACATTAAATATTTCTTTTTTTTTTTGTCCATAATTGAGGATTTCAAACCTAAAAATAATTGTCACTTAAAATTCTTTAATATTGTAGATTAATGGGTGTTTAAAGTTAGTGGAGATTCCTGATTTCAATAAAAATGCTCTAAAAGAAACACTTGAAGGAAATCAGCTAACACATTGGTCAAAATATCATTCATATGACAATAAAGATTAACACAATCGTCCAAAAATTCTGAATAAAACAAATTGCCTCAGAAATTCTATCGAATTGTGCTTCGTCTTTTATTTCAAGGCAAATAGAAGAGCTCTGGTTTCAGCCCATTACTTTCAAGTTGAGACTGGACTCCTCATAAATATCTTTAAACCCTAACTATGGGTTGCATCAATCCATACCTTATGAGTAAACTTGACTACAGCAAATCATTTTGGAGCTAATTGATGTACTGCATACAAGACTGACACCATTGATTTGCCCTGTGGATCACTGTAAATTCACTTGTGAGATATAAATTTGGCTAATGATATTTCTATCGAAAATATAAATCTATACACATGCATATAATATATATGTATATAATTAATATTACATGTAGGTGTTAAAAATGCTGAATATGACATTTTTTACATTTAGTTGTTTTTCGTCTATGTTGTTACAAATATTGGTAGACTTGAAGGATATTGTTCCAAATTATTTTCAGGAAGCTTGGAATTTATTTTTGTGTAGATTTATTTAATGCTATTTTCTGTTAAAAAACAACATATTAAATCTAAAATCTAAGCAAATAAACTATTACATACTGATAAAACAGCGAAGCATTATTATAAAAAGTGAAAGGAATGAAGCAACAGGACATAAAATTATAGTTTATAAACTCTACATCTTTCTAATTTAAAACTATATTATCTTGGTTTTTCTCAAATAAAATTGTCCCTTTGTTTCATGTCCAGTACTATTGCCTTTTCTTTTTATTGCTTACCATAAATATAAACTTTGTGATTATACTTGGAATTTAATGTTAGGTTACACATTGCTTTAAACAAAGTGATATCTGAAATGATGAGTTTAAGCAAAAATAAGTTGGTTGTTTAAAAGTTTCTTGAAAATAATTTTGAGCACTACTCTCAAAAATTTACTTTAATGTCAATGTTGTGATAATAATGATTCAAATGCGTTAATCTTTGTAAACTTGGCATTTCTAACTTCTTTCTGAATAAATTGCTTAGCCTTTATTAGCAAAAGCATATTTGTGAGTGAAAGTGAATTTTGAAAATAGTAAGGTAAGTTTTATTTTGCTGTTAATTTAAAGTTATAATTAAAAAAATTGTACAGCACTTATGCAAGTCTTCTCGTATAATGTGATAGTTTATAACTTTTATTTAAACAGTTAAAATGAAGAAAAAATAAAACAAAAACATTGGAGGGGCCATGAATTGTGCAATATTTAAACTCTGGACTAATTTTTGAAATTGTTAATAAATGTTACATCCTTTTTAAGACTTTAGTTTTTGTTGATTTATTTGTTCATTCATTCATAATCCATTCTCCAAGGTTTTTTTTTTTTAAATCTTGGATGACTTTGATAAAATAGACCATTAGAACAATTAGTTTTAATGTGCATACATTATTTATTTTCTCACCTTATCTCTCTTAGAATGATGCCCAATGTTTATTCTTTTATTTGTATGTATCCTGTTATGCTCTGAAAATTAAAAGTGAAAATGCGTAGCCCGCATGGGGAATCAAACATCGGACCCTCAGATTGCCTTCATTTTTATCTTAAAAGTCCAATGCTCTGCCGATTGAGCTATGAGCACTGTACTTATACAAGAGAAATTTTTGTCATCATTTCCCGGCCTAAAAATAAAACAGCACAAACAAAATAATTTAAATGTTTTTTTTGTTTTGCGTTTTACGGCATATCAACCATTTTAGGTCATTTAATGCCGAGAACAATCATTTTTGGTAAACGTTAGTTTTTGTACACATATTACACTATTTGGCCCATAGCTGGAAGGAATGTGGGGATTCATACCTTTCCCAACAGAATTGGTACGAATATGAACGCAAACGGAACAACTGGGATTCGAACTCGCGTACTACGATTTCAAGGTCTGACTGCCTACCGATTGGCCCAAACCGACTTCCCCATTTAAATGTTTAACTCATTGTATTGCACCAAATTATATATATATACCAGTATCACTTAAATTGATATCTGGATTTTGGAAAACACAGTCACGCTAATGTGAGATTGTTCAGACATATAAAAATTTATGGATTTGGAGCAAGTTTTTGGATGTAAAGAATAATTTTAAAATTATATAATACAAAAAATATGTTTGCATTTCAAAAAATGAGATAAACAAAAAAAAAAAGAAGAGATTTTTAAAAAAGATGTTTGGGTTTTTATTTTAATCATCAAATTTAATTTTTTTCCCTTTAAAGGCAGATAAATTAGCTAATTGTTCTTTCCGTTTTCGACTGGCTTCCCATGATGGATGAAGTTTTTCTTCACTAACATCTATAATAAAAGAATTGAAAAATAATCATTAAAAAAAATCATTTTGTATTCTTTAAAGTATTTGGGTCAATCTGGCTTCTGGTCTTTAAATTTTTTATCAAATTTTAGAATCTTTGTAAAGGTTCCTGATTTTAACCACCCGAAAAGGAAGAGAGCCAAATTTTCCAAAATAGGTTTATACATAGTATATTTATTATGCATAATAAATATACTAACTAGTTTTGTATAATTCATGTTTTTATTATTATGACACATGCAAGAAATTGATAGTCACAAGAAGCTGTTGACTGTCTACGCTGATCAACTACTCACACTATCACTAATATGCAGAATTTTTAGATTAATATATATATGTGAAAGAGGGAGAGATGATACTTACTGATTTTGTCTGAAAGTTTTTGTTTAGAGGTTGTATCTTGAAATATTTTTGTTGAGGGAAATGCAGGTGTCATTTTTCTTTGGCCCCTATTTGAAAAATGTCCTCGTGCAAAATTGTTTTGACGTCCTCGTGAATGAGATTGTTTGAAGTTAGAATGATGTGCATTGAAATCCATTCGTCCACTTCTGCCTCTGGAAAAAAAAACATCATTTCGGTATTTTACTAGAATAAGGTCTATTTCAAATGAAAAGAGGAAATATTTGAAAATTAATATAAAATTCTAAAGAGAGACAATAATTCCAAACTAGTGACTAAAATTGGATTCAACTAGAGGACCTTCCCATTGGATTTTGTTATATTTCTTATGCGATATTTTACTTGTAAAAATAGATTCCAATTTAGATATCTTTGTCTAAATTATAAGAATATTAAAATTTGGACTTTTACAACCAGAATCTGCAAAATTTTGTTGGAATTCTTTTTCTCTGAATATCAGCTTTACACCATATTCAAGAACATAAGTTTGTTGTTGAAAATACTGTAAAATTGATGTAAATCTCTGGATGTGTGAAATATATTACTTTATCCAATTTAACATTGTACTGCTGAATAAACTCAGACAATAAAATCCAACCAATATAAAATTAACATCTATCATCATAAACATGAATAGGACTTCAATATCCATCTTAGGTTGGTGCAAAAGTAATATCTAAATTTTAAGACTAATGTTTAAGAATGTATTCATTAATGATTTAGATTATTTTGTAGTTGAAATATATTTCTATGACTAAACTAATTGATTTTCTTTCAGATAGTTTTGTAAATATTCTTAAAAAGTTTTAGCACCCATTTTTGTCCCATTTAAGGGAGTACATAGGAAGTGTTTTACTTTACGAGTTTCACAAAAGTGTTAATGCAAGAATGACAACAAAATCTATTCAAAGCATCTACGAGAATGATATAGTGAATGAAAGAAGTTGTAGGACATAGTTTTCCCGTTTCTAAACTGATAAGCCAAAGAAAAGTAATCCAAAGAAACTTGATTCTAACCAGTGGCAAACTCTTGTTTCTGAGAATCCTACCGTTACCACTAAGGAAATTACAAGACATTTGTGGGCCATACAACCATGGTATGCTAATTACAATACATTGAAAATGCTTCAGTTGCCAGAAAATTGGGTTCCTCATAAGTTATCTCCAGAGACCCAATATCTTTAAATTAATCATTACTTTTGCACCAACCTAACATAAATATTGATGTGTAGAAATAAAATATTAAATTTGACAAACTCATTTACTAAAAAAAAAAAAATATATATATGGATATACGTTAAAAAGACCTTATTTAAATATTCTATTTTCTGAATATTTTGACAGTCTAATATTACTATTACTTACCTTCCAGGTCTAAAAGATTGTGTATCTCTGTCTGACAATGACAAAAACATTGAATGATTTCCATGAACTGTGAACTCAGAATCGTCATCGTCATTTTTCACTTTCTCTTCCTCTTTTTCTAATTTATCTTCCACAATGGGTGAGGATTCTTTTTGACCAAAGAAAAAAAATTCATTTTCATTTCTTTCATTAGAATCATTTCTAAATAATTTCTCACTAGTAGCTTCTTCTGTTTTCGGCATTTTATCAATTAAAATATTGTCATCAAAGCTTTGAAGATTTATTTTTTTCACAACCATTGCATTATTCTGGGAAGAGTTCTTAGTTTCTTGTTGTTTGATGGTCAACTCTTTTTCTGAATTCTGTAATTTGTCCTTTAAATTTTTTACATTTGAAGGATTATTTTTCTGATTGGATTGTTGTGTCTTTTTGTTTGAATTAATTTGAAGAGAATCTGATTCTTTAATATTGAGACAAAATTCAGAATCTTCTGGTTGGGGATAAAGATCCTTAGAAACAACTTCTTTCTTTGTGTTTCTAATGATTTCTTTATGTTTGAGCAATGGTTTTGATTCTGTCTCATGAGAAATCTCAGTGTTGGATTCATCATCATCTTTGTTAGAGGTTGTATTCACTTTATCATGAAGAAAAGTAGAAACCATTGCTTGCTTTGCTTTTATATTTGTCTTTGTATCTTTAGCTTTGGTATTTTTACTTCTTTTCTTCTTTTTGATTTGACGACCTGAGCTTTGAGTCTGTACAAAAGCTGCCAAAGATTTCCAGTCGGAATGGTCAATACGAAATTTTTTCACAATATCCTGCAGCAGGCTTTCGTCTGAAAAGCGAGCAAGTGCCCGGGCCTCTATTGACTGAAACCCCTAGAATACAGAATAAAGTATTAATATGCAAAAAAAAGTTATATTTATAAATCACAATTACTAACTCGGGAGAGTAACTCATCTAGGTGAAGGGTAACACTGATTACAAAATCCCAGTATGAGCACATAAAAATGGCCTTGTGCTGAACTTGGGTTGGTGCTCGACCAAGTAAATATCATAAATAACAATTACTATTTATATCTTTAAAATAAAAAATGTAATATGTGAGATTGGGTTTTAAGTTTTTAAACTGTTATCCGTCGTTGTTATCTTCCGGTCATCTCAGCTGATGTACCCTTTGGCTTTCTTTAGGCAATTATAATCAAACTCAGGAGCCTTCATGAAGCTTTAACTTTAGCCTCCTATTTAATGGATAATGAGTTTCTACAGTTCTGAGTGCTAATTATCTGAAGATGAAGATTCAATCTCACTCAAAAAAAATAAGAATACATACAGAACTTTACTAATATTCAGTGCATGAGTAGTGTTAAGTTTCAAGTTCTGTGAAGGCTCCTGATTACAACATGAAAGTTTCCAAATTGAATTACAATCACCTGAGGAAGGTTGTGAATATAACAATAGAAGCCTGAATAGTTTAAATAATGATTAAAAAAAGAAACATGTACATTAAGTCTAAAAAAATGATCAGAATTTATTCTAAAGTTAATCAAATTATTAACTGTATTTTGTTTTAATTCAATAAATTTGTTTCTTTCATATAATTTCCTTCATTTTTAAAAAATATTTTGAATTTTAAAACTAATTGCTTTAAATAATTTTTTTATAAAGAATCAAAATAAAATCTGATGAAAATAGATTCTTATTAAATTTATTGTTTATTTATCATTATCCTTTTTCTACTTCAATTTTATTTTCTGTTAGTAGGACAGAAATTAGCCAATGATATAATAAACTTAAAAATTTATTTTCACATTTGACTTTTGTCTTGTAAGCTTTTATTAGCTAAAATTTATTTCCAATTTTCAAGAAACATTAAATTCTTGTATGACTTTGTCCTGAAAGATCGATTCATACTTTTCCCAAAAATGTTAATCCAAAATTAAACATAATTATATGAAACCAACCATCAATAAGTAAATATATAGTACTAACCTTGTTATTAAGTTCCACAAATGTACATGTATTACCCAATACAAACCTTGCTATTGTATCGGGTTTTAAAGCCTATAAGAAAAAGAAAATTCACCAATCATACAAGAAAGAAAACTTATGCTTTAGGAACATAGTATTTGGGAATCCTCTACACATGTCAAAGTCAAGGCCTGCGAGAGGGTTTTATCTGGCCCCCGTGATGAAATTAATTTATTATTAGATCCAGCCCGCAGGCCTCTGCAAGCCAGCAGCCCGCAGATATAATGTACGCACCAGTACTA
>JAYKTE010228570.1:0-21484 GCA_036873565.1 Xipholeptos notoides | reverse complement strand
AAAAAACCCAAAGAGTCTGTAAAAAAAAAAGTGGGGGGTCAACTTTCTTCTTAATCTGATAACCATATATTTCAGATTGGCTTATACATTGTCTTCATCAGTGTACCCTTAAATTAAATCTATTACTATTTTTAATATGAAAATGATTTTCACTATTGTTTACCAAGATATTCAAGTTTAGTTTATTTTCTCTATTGAAAAGATTATTACTATTTAAAAACAAGATTGTTGGTTTAAATTTTTGTTCATTTGGTATTAAATTCTTAACCAACAATGACAATTTAACTTGTATTTACTTATTTTAGAACCAAGGGCAAAATATCTTGTCAAAAATTAATTTTTTTAAATAGAGCCATGGTTTCCATATGTAGTGTCTGCAGATTTTATTCTTCACTAAACTTGCTGGCCAGGCATGACATTTCAAATGTATCTACAACCAGCACATTCCTTTATGATCAAGTGTGTTTTGAAAACATGACCTCGATTTTTATTGATCAATAATGAAATATCTATAAAACCACCTCCTAAGTCAAGATGCTGTAAAGATGAAACCAGGCAAACAAGCAGAATGAAAATTAAAGAAAAATGGCAGGAAACAAAATCAAACCATAAATTGGAAACAAGATATTGAAAATACCTGAAGAAAATAAATTTTATGACTAAACTACTCATCAGTAAAATATACTTAACCTCCGGTCTCTCAATACTAAAGGCAGGTCCACCGGAATGTGACTTTGGAAACCAACATATCCTAGAATCCAAAACTTTATATAAACTAAGACAAAATACTTTTAAGGAAACACACCAATAAAATATACAAATTCACTACAAAAATCAATATTCATAAAATATACACACTAAAATGATTTGATGCACAAATTATAGACACTTATAAGACAAGACCCTTCTAAGTATTTTTTAAGGCACAAAAAAATTGAAAACAAAAAATGGCCTATCACAGGTCAACAGAACCAACAAAACCAATATTTTTACAAACTACTACAAACATAGTTCCCATCTCTTATGCCAATAACCAAATAAAAGTTATAAAATGACCCACAAGAAAGCAAATGATATTCACCTACAATGTTTAAATTTTAGTACTTAATCTTAAATAGTTTTTCAGCTTTTTTATCTATAAGAATTTTAACCAAGAATATTGGGAATGCGTTTTTCATCTGTTAACTTTAAATACTTACATGTAAAATATACGAATGGAGTTTAATAACTTAAAAAATCAAATGTATTAAAACCAAATTTTATATATTATTCTATATATTGTACAAAAAGGTAGAATTCAGAGAAATGCCTCCAAGTAAGTGTGACTGCTAACCTTAGATAGTAGGTTAATTCATCTCATGTGATTTATAATAAAGCAAAGAGTTCATTATGTGTAAATGGGTAAGTCCCCACAACAATGAACAGTATTATAAATAGTGTGGCAGACAACTGTCTATGAGCATAAAGTGTAGTTCTAGCTGTAATTATATAATTGACAAAATGGCATCCAAATAAGCCCTGAAAATCTCACCCATTCTAGCTGACAAAGTGAAAAATAACACAGAAATATGGGATATATCCACTGACCATGATGCATCCGTTTATTTTTCACTGATTTGACAAGCAGGTAATTGTTAACAGTCCAAGCTATAAAGAAATAGACACTGAAAACGGATTAAAAACTTAGATTACTCCCCCCACCTTTATCATAAAATTGCTCTGTACCTTGCATTAATAAAACTTTATAATTATTGTAGATTCCTTGATATAAATATTATTGTTTTTTTAGTAGAGGTATTTAACATAATATTACCAAGTTTTTTTCCTGCTTATAGCAGCTAAAACATGCCTGAAGGAAATGAACACTTTACATGTACCATATGCACTTCTATGCTGTATGAAAACAAGGCCTGTATATCTAAGATTTTCAGTGCTCCTGCTGCTTGTCAGGGAGAAAGTAATACTCCAGAAAATAAGGACTTGTTTTTATTACAGACTATAAAAATGTTCTGGAAGACAGTTACCTAGACATAAAACATTTCTACGAGTTGTGATTATTCCTGTTTGTTTAAAGCTCATAATGATCTGATTGGCAGAGATAAGATAGTGTTGAAACATATTAATTGCAACTCAAATCCCTTGCTTGGTTCTGCAAATATCAACCCAGACGGGCTATCCAAAGCACTGAAGATTTTCATACATTACTTTCCACTGAAATTTCTATTTTAGTAAAGGAAATACTATGTATGAGCATACTAGTGCTTATGCCAAACCTATAAGAAGTGCATTTTAGCTAGATTTAGCATTTCTGGGTGTATTAATAATCTAAGAAAACTCTGATCATTACTCAACATCAAACAAATTGTTTTTTGTTTTTTTTGGAAGATCATGTTGAAATTAGATATCTAAAAATGAGGTTTCTAGCTTTATATATTTTTTTGATAATAAAATCCCTGAGTAGAGTTTTTATAAAGAGAGCAAGGTTAGTCTTGGATTATTCCAGGAACAGTCATAGTATTTATAAAGTTAATGTGTACCTCAGCTGGCTATTATTGTATATCATACTCTTGATCCTTACAAATAATAAACAAATCATCATCTTTTATTTTACACACATCTGCCATAAAAGTTGTTATTGACAACAAAAAAAAGTGAGCTACCAAGTTACGTAGACATGCATTTGGTATACCAGAAATTAAACATTTTATAACTCATGTCCTTAAACTGCAAATAAAATGCACAAAACTAGTAATTTTATGCTCAAATTACTTGAGAATCTCCTGGGGAATTGGTTTCTAATGAGAAAAGGCTTTGTGGAATAAAATTGTACTACATATGCTCAAAGTGAGACACAAAAGCATTTGACTAAGCCAAAATAGAATTCTTGGTGGAATTCAAGCTTACAGTTGGGAAAATATAAGAATTTAATTAATGTGCATATTATAAGATAGGAAGGATCAGTTGTGTTAATTAGGACAAAATTGAATATTAGAATAAATTACCACATCCTTAAAGTGAAGTTCTATTGATAGGTGATTAGGAACTATTGCAGGAGGTTTTAGGTGCTAAACAAAAAGAATTGGAAAATACAAGATAAAATGATGTTTTTTGAAAACCAGAACCATATCTTCCCATTGGATTACTACAGAGAAGTTTCAAAATGAATCAAGGAAAGTTTAAGCTAATTTGGTTGCAGGGGTTTTTGAAAAGGATACTAATCTACTTAGAATAGATTCCCTCACTTGTAATAGAGATGGCTTAAGCTTCATATTTTCAAAAGCTAAATAATGTCTTAAAATATGCAGTTGATTGATTTAATATTTGATTTTTTACAAAGTGTCTTTCTTTCTATAGAAGATTATTAACCATCCCTGCCCAATATATATCTTGGTTCTGTTGTTCTGCATCTTAAAAAATGGACAATGATGCACCAAGATTCCGGTTTCATAGAATTAAACCATAATTGACAGCCTTGGAGAGAACAAAAAGTGCTTATGAGTGCAGTATTTAAGTGGTATTTAAGGATAGAATCCTCATTGGTATGCTTGTGGATCATCTTGGTGACCTTGATTTCTGTCGTACTGAGTTAGTCCAGGAAGAAGTTATTTGCAAACTTGAAAATACATTCTAAATAAACATTCATGATATTGGATCAATCAAGTATTTGGGTCAGGAACTCCTGCAAACAAAAGATGGTGTTCAAATCCATCAAGACGAATGTATACCAATAATATCTTATCAATATGACTCACATAGATACATGCAAAAATCAACTGAATTAACATTAAATGAAGAAGCTGAATTGGGTTAAATAGTCAAATAATATGGGTGACATCACAAATAAGATTTGATATGAGCTTTGAGACTTGTGTATTGGGGAATATGGGGAAAACATCATACTATGAAAATGTTACCAGAAGTAAATAAAACATAGTTAAAATGCTGGTCAGTGATAGTAAAATTAAAATTCCCTTTTTTTTTTATTCAAGATTTTCAGGCTTCTATCTTCACTGTGGTCTTCATAATGTTCCAGGTGATGTTCCCTTGAGGTTTCTTCAGATAAAATACTCAAATAAATTGATAAAACAATAATCAAAACTCGTTTTATAAATTCAGACAATTAAAATTCTGTATATCTTGTTAATCTACATAGGTTACTGATAGTGGCTTATGCTGATGCTACTTATCATAGTTTAAGACTTATGTCTTCTTGAGATGCCAACATGGTTTTTCTTTATGGTGATAGTTGAAAAATTGCTCCTCAAAAAAACAACTCTTTAAAGAATCTTCTTTTAGTGGAATAGAAAAGGGATCTCTTGGAGTCAGTAATCTGCCAACTCCTCTTATTAGGTTCCTTGTATACCATCTAATGTCTTATAAAGTCCTGGATGTCTTATTGGCACATTTTGTCAAGTAAAGTAAACTCATGGCGAGGCAAGGGTTCCTGGTTTCATCTCTCAGTTACTTTTTGTCCCAACAAAATGATCAAAAATCCAAATCCACTGGCTGCAGAGGCTGATTTCCTTGGTTCAGGAGATTTTTGGTTTGTCTTTATTGCCAGTAGTCCACTGCTATACTGACAATGATTCCTTGTATGAGCCTAAAGTTATCAGCCATAACAGGTTAATATTGGATTATACTAGACTGTGAGAGTTGGTCTGAAGGAATTAGATTCCAGTAGCCTGATTGAAAGAGGAAAACTGTTGACAGATTTTTGGCTAAAATGGTGCTTCCACAAAGAAACTTTTGGAAGTACTTCATGCATGTGTTGTATTGGTGGGTAATTAGAACTACCTGCAATATTGATTTATCTTACTTGATGTTATAAGTATAACAAGATACTAATGCAGGGACACTGTCTATGAATTGTGTGCAGAAAGTAAACATTAGGCATACCAAATCTTGTAATCTGGCCAGACAACATAGAAACTTTTCATGATTGCTATTTGGTCTTCATGGAAGCCAATACTTTGCTGAATAGTTTGCCAAACTTGTTTATTGTATGGATGTGTTACAGTTATCCTGTATGAGGTGCTCTGTTTGTGTTTTACATCATATCAACTATTTTAAGTCATTTAATGCTAAGAACAATCAGTTTTTGTAAATGTTATTTTTTGCCCACACTTAGTTTGTTTGAGTAACACAATATGCACTATTTAACCTATAGCTTAAGGGGATGTAGGGATTCCTACCTTTCCCAAGGATATTAGTCCAAATATGAACGCAAACTAAACGACTGGAACTCTAACTCACATACTACGGTTCCAAATTCCGACTGGCTCAAGTTGACTTCCCTTGTATGAAGTGGGCTAATGCTAATCTAACCACATCTTTCAGTACAGTTGACCAAGTTTAGTGATCTAATCTTTCCACATTGAGTTAAATAATGTAATTATTGTTCTTTTAACAAACTGTCAGCAAAAGAAAGGTATTTGTTAAAATTAATTGTTGTCTGTATCAAGTGACTGTAAAAAGGTTGATGTACTATTAAAAAAAACAACCAGCTAAACGTAGTGATTGGAAGCCTTCTACTTCATAATTGAGTATTATCATAATGTTGCCTCTTGAATAATTTCACAGTTCGTAATTCAACACTGATCCAGAACTGTTGTTTATTATTATTCTCATTTTGAATGCTTATATATTTCATTACAATTTTGTTCTGAAGTTTCAGGTTTTCTATTGATGCAAGAAAATGTTAATGAAGAATTAAAATTTACATTGTAAAATCCTTTATCCCATATACTTTTTCCATATGCTTAGATATGTTTAATAGGTTAGATTTTAAATAATGTTTTTTTTTTAGATATCAGATATTCTATGAAACCAGGTCAGTTTGAATTTAAGTAGTGTTATATATTGACAATAATAACAAACTCTTGTAAAATTATAGATTTCTTGTTTCATTATTTACCCAAGTGGATTAAAGGACAGAATAGAAGAGGTCTGAAAATGGTCTTGGGTGGAAAAATATGGCTCCTTAGAATAATCGATTCCCATAACACTGCCTCCAATGCATGTGGGCACTTGGTCACCTCCCACAAACTACAAATATCTAATTCTCACAGTTGACATGTACTGCTGTGTGGGTGCATTTGTTTTTATAAATGCACATATTTGTCTGAATTGACAGCAGCTACTTTGTGTTTCCTTTATACACTCATCACTGACCTCTGTGAACTGATTTCACCCAGTCCAATATCCATCAGTATGTTTTCGTTTAACAAAGTTTAGAATTCTTGTTAAAACAAAACAAATCTCTATTGCACAACATACTCAAACTTCCACAACCTTCTCAATATGTTTTTCTATAAATATCAACTTGGGTAGGTATAAATTTGGTCATCTTTTTACATAAGATATACAATAATAAAGACTTACAACACTTCATAGCTGATTTTACCAAAACAACATTCTTTTAGTTTTTGCAGTAAATCAAAATATATATTCAAATATCTGTTAATTTGTTATTTATTTACTTGCAAGTTAAAGATAATTCTGTGAATATATGTAAACTGATAAACATGCAATTTTTTTCCACTAATTTTGTAAAAAAAATTTTACATCTATTATTTTTGAATGTCTAAATTGAATTTAAGAATTCTTTATAATTTTAAAACTTTATACAATGACAACTAAATTTTCATTTAAATTATATCTGATGCCACCACTTTCCTAAATCTCAGCCAAGAAATATTGATCAATTTTGAATATTGAGAGAAAAGTAGCTGAGAAATCTATACATTTTATTTTATGAAGTTATTAAAGTTGATTGTGTGCAGCTTGATTAATTTACTTGACTGCACTTTATTCATAAATCTTGTTACACTAGATAGAAATTAGCACAACTTTATTTTTTGAATAACATAGAAATTTTGAAAATATAAATTTCAAATGTTAGATTAAATGAAAGATGCTTTTAATGAAAAATTAGACACAGTATTTTCTTTTAAGAAACTCCTTCTTAACTGGTTTCTGAAATTATCTAATGAAGCCCATAATAATGAAAAATCATCTAATAAACAAGTGATGAATATATGTCTCCCCCTTTAATCATGTATTGATTCTTGTACATTGTCTACTTAACCTATTTTTGGTGCTGTTCCTAGAATAACTTATGTTGTCACTTAATGAATAGGTTATGATTGATTAAAAATGATAGGTTCTTACATAATGGTGATTGGTGTCATTTTAGTATGTATTTACTGTGTTGTATAGTCTTTTTAATTCCAACAAAAATGTATCTTTAAATGACTGCAGGAGGTCCTTAGTTTACAATGTTTTTGACCTATCCTATTTCCTGGTAATGTTGCCAACACCACTTAAATCTTATTCAATCATTTCTACCATAGGGTGTTTGTTATATTTTTTATTCATGATGGAAATAGTTGCTGAAATGACTTGCTTAGCAGTAACAAATGAACCCTTTAACCATTCCCATTTTCCACAGCTATTTTTATAATATAAAATAGCAATCTAAATAAAAATTATGTTCCAAAGGTTTTTATGATTATTCAATTATATTGATATCAAAATAATTCTTTTTACAAATATCTGATATGGCAATATTGATAAAGTAAACTTATATTTTCTTTATTAGAAATTTGTATCAACCAAATATAAAGTCAAATATTTGAAAAAAAATTAATGCAATTGTTTTAGTTTACACTTTAAAAATTTTAAATATGCAATAAATTTGATGTCTCCTAAATCTTTTAAAATTCAAATTAATCTATTCCTAATGCTTAATTTATTCTATTGACAAATAGTACTCCATTAATTGTATGAGCAGATAAATTGTAAATGGAAGAAAAAGAATACAAAACTTTGATTTGAACGCTTAAGATAACCTTATTAATGTTATCTTAAAGGGTTAAAACCCAACAAAATTATTAACTAGATAGGCTGCTAAACCACTTTTATCCTTATAAAAAGAGGTTATAGTATTCAATGAATTACACTAATTATTATAAATAAAAAATATTTTTTGTTTTGTATTATTTAAATTATTTGAACCTTTTATCTCATTTTTCATTATTTACACAATTTTTCCTAAGATGTTACTTGTCAATTTACAAGACATATAGTTCAATAGCTGTAGTTTTCCTTACTTCGTGAACACCTATAATTGTGTGTTTGATGTTTTTTCAACAATTTCCATTACCTTGAACTTGGCAAAATCAGTAAAGACATAATACTATGTTGCAAAAGTTTTCTATTATTAATCAGCTACTTTTTTTCTCTTTAGTAGTAAAATGGTCTCTTGGAACATTGTTCATGATATTTTGACAAATAAAAAAGCTTTGCCCTTACAAATCCTGACCATTTTTTTTAAAAGATAAGAATTCACTTTTACTAAAGAGTGCATAATCTGTAGAAATTTCTCCTTTTTATTGTGAATTAATGCTTCCAGTCTCTTACACACCTGCTTTTCCTTCTCCAATGATAAGATTTTCTTCATCACATCTATATAAGTACTTTGAGTTGACTAAGAAATTTTTGTTGCTATTTGTACTGAATATTATATTACAGTTATGTAATGCCATTAAAAAAAATAACATTTGCAATTTCCTCTAAGGTTAGTAGTATCCCTTTAAAAACAATGAAAGTTTGAATTTCCATTAACAGTTACTGAGCAAGTTTCTAAATTGATGAAATTACTTAAATATTAATATCCTTAATGTATTAAACACTTTTTAGTCTGTCCATTTATATTTTTTAAATGTACAGGAAAAATTATGTCATGAAAATATTTAGATCTAATTTATTTATTTTTACTAAAGAAAAGAATTACTGTTTGTACACTATTAACTCATTGGATGATTATGATAATTGCGTAACTTATATAGATTCATTCTGCTTGTCTTTCAATTAGTTATATGAATCTAAAGTTTTCTCCCATTTCAAATGTCTTTCTTATAAAATCTTTTCAAGTTGGTTCTACTGTTGTCCCTAGCACACCAGTTTTCTACTATGAATAAGGTTGCCACTTTTAAAACATTTTTATCATCAACTTGGAAGACCAGAATTAGATGTATCACTAGTAAATCTAAACATTTTCTGTGTAATCTAGTTTTGATCTTAGGGATTGAAAAATATTTCACTCAAATGACAATGTTAAGTTATTCCCCTTTTCCTGTTTATTGGAAAGAAAATGTTTCGATGATATTTTTGATATATGAATCTGTATTCATTATAAAATCAATTCATTTATGAATAAAGCACTGAAAATTTCATTAAGCTTGATTAATTCTTTGTTTTTGCTAATTTTAGAAATGTTTTCTATTCTATGTGAAACATATAGAATAGAAAACATTTCTGTGAGTATATTAAAACAAACTCATTCTAACAAAATGAATTTGCTTAACCATAAATTGATGGCATTCATGTAAATGTATTTTCATTCAGTTTGTGAATGGTTCCAGTTTTGCAATTCTAAATATGACATTCCATATATTAGTCAGTTCATAACATAATGATTAAACAAAATTAGAAGCCACTTTGTTTCAGCTTTACAGAGTGAACCGAAAGAGTTTGCAAGTGTCTAAATTTGAATTATTTCATTAAGGAAAATAATATAATGCAAATAGTAGTCATTTTTTTATGTAAAGAAGCATTCTAAACATTACAATAAAATCAAATCAACAAGAACAATATAAATTATTACTAGTATTCATATTTTCACTAAACAGAAACAGTTTGTAAAATACATAAATAAAATAAAAATCAACTAATACCATACTTATTTTGTAATGTTTTCACATTTATTTATGTACATTAATGATATGATGAATAGAATAGGCTTTGCCATTAGTATTTCAATCAGAAATATGTTTACCAAGTCATTTAAATATTAATTTACTCAGATCAGTCATTTAATGCGTCAAAATCTTCCATCTCTAGATTTTTTCAGCTTAACTAGTCTCTTATCAACACCATGAACAAGATTTTTCAATTGTTCTTTTAGGACTTCTCTGCTGGCTTTGCAAACAACTTCCCACGGGGAGTCTACGCTTGAATACTGCTTGCCATTCTCATAAACCTTCCTATTTATTAGCAAACACATCATCTCAATTGGGTTCAAATCAGGGCTATTAGGTGGCCAGATCATTAGCTTCAATCCATTAATGTCATGAGTGCTAAACCAAGATCTGGAGTACCTGGAAATATGTAAAGGCACGTCATCTTGCATCTTATCCTATAACCTTTGATACCACGAGAGGAAATTTCTTGTTAGGAAAATGCAGTAGTTTTCAGAGTTCATTTTCCAACCTTTTTGAACTCAAAAGGTGTTTCCAAGCAATCCCGCCCAAAGCATGAACACTTCCAATAACTTGTTGCTTTCTCATCCGAATCCAGGATTGTCTTCCATTCAAAACCTATTCTCTTGCCCATCCATCTGAGCCATCCAAGGAGGCCCGATACTCATCTGTTCAAAGTACTTTTGTAAAGTCTTGCTTCATGTATCTGTCTGCCTATTCCAGTCTTTTTTGGTTGTGTAATTTTGTTAGAAGAGGAAAAGCGACCATTTTCTTGAAGGTACACGTTGCTGGTTGTTTTGGGTATATCAGCAATCCCATCTTCATAATAATGGTATTACTAGTTAAATTTGGGTTCTTGATCAGTGAAAATTTTAATTTAGGAACTTGCACAGAAGAAAAAGCTTTTGGTTTTAATTTTGAGGGTTTCATCTTTAACAATTTTTTTTAATTGTACAATGGTCATGCTTCAATTGTTTGGCAATAAAGCATGTCAACTTCCCAGTTGATAATGAATTTATAATTTGTTTAGTTTCATATTGTGTTATTTGAACTCCTTTTTGCATTTTTAGGATGCTTGCAAACTTAATGGTTCAGTTTAATCTGCCAAAAAAATAGTAAAATTAGCTAAATATCTGTAATAGAACTATTATTCGTTGGTTATAAATATTAAAGTTAGATTAGGTTATTTCATAATTTAAACAGTCAATTATTATAAAGAAACCAAAATGTTTACCTGCAAACTGTTTTGGTTCACTGTGTAGTTAGCTAATCACTATGCTATCTTTCAGCTTAGGAAATTGAAAGAAAATTTTAACTTGAATATTTAGAATATTATAAACTTTATTTAATTAAGTGTAAGATTTATTTTGGGTTTAGCTGTCACTTTTTGATCCCTAGAAACTTCAAGTCAAACTTCCTGATCCTTTGTAGAATTAAAAACAAGCCCTTTATTCATTCCAGGAATGTAAATTGTTCTCATTCCATATACTACAAATAAAATTAATAATGTTCAGTAATTTTCAGTTATTTCCATCTTAATTCTAATTGAACCTTTAGCCTCCGGGTAATGCTTACTTCTTTGTATACTATGTCTGTAAGATACAGTTGTTAAAGTTCTGGGTGACAATCATCTGGAGGTTACATATTTAATTTTGACAGCAGGCAGAAGCAACTCTGTATAAATAAGATGATGTAACATTAGTTCTTGGCTACAGGAGGCCAACAGCCTAACTTTGGAAATTCAGTAAAGGCTTCCATTTGCAAATCTATAAAGGCTCTTCTTCCTGAGTTTGTTATAATAGTTACTTAGATCAACAAGTAACATTTGAAGGTCAAATTCAGCCAAAACAATTTGTTTCTTTAACAATAAAAATGAGAATAAAAATCCATATAATTAAAATATTGTCCTCAGAAATTCAAACAAAATTGATAAATTAAAAAGACTTGGCAATTCCAAAGAATTGTCAAATACTAAAATATTTATTTCTAACGAATAGAATACTTATTAATAGAGTCGAGTCTTTTCACATGAAGAACAGTATTGTTCTTAATGTTTTAAAAGTATAACAAAAAATGTTTGTAAAGAACATAATCATTTTGAAGTCAGCATTTATGTTTTTCTACATTGATTTGATTATTTGAATTGGAAAAAATGACATTTTTGTACGAAGTCAATGTCACTTTTATGAATCAAATTTTAAAATCTAGTTGGTTTAATTTTTTTGAGGACCTTTTTCTACGCTTGATTTTATAGCAAACTTGTAATTACTATTGATATTTAAGTTTTAATATTTTTGTTTGATATTGTTATTTAAGAAAAATGTATTTTATGGAATTTCCATTTTTATGTAAAAGTTAAACACTGTTTTTATTGTTAGTTTTAAAAATTGAAAGTATAATTAAATAGAACCAAGAGATGATATTCTTAAAATTTAAAAACAAAATCTTACAAAAATGTTTTTATAGATTTAATATTACATGATAAAATTGAATAATATCAGAAAAATAAAGTCAACAAATTATTAGCAATGCTGTTGCTGTTCACTTAGTTCTCAGTCAATTATTATTCCAAGTTCTTATTTATTTTATTTGCCTAGTCAAGCAAGAAATTTATCCTTTTGCACAAAGATGGAAATGCTCTCAATGGTTAGTTGGAAGCATTGCTTCATAATACCCAAAACCTTCTTGTCCATCACCTTAGACACTGGAAAAACATTTAAGTCTAGGGTGGTAGTGTTGCCTCAAAAAACTAGGTTATAGTTTGACAAATACCAAAAAGTTAATGCCATTTTTATATAACACAACCAGGTTCTCATATTAAAAAGTGTTTTCTTACTTTTGATCTAACCTCCGTTTTTTGCTCGTGTCTGATAAAAAAAACTTTGTATTCTTTTCAGATCATCTAAAGTTTTTTTTATTAGTTTGGTGATTAAATTGAACTTTTCAGAATTTAAAAAAAAATCTGGTTCAAATTCCATTTATGCAAAGGAATTTAGTATTGTCATTGGAATGTTAAAATGAATACTTAATATTTTTAAAGGGTTCATCAAAGACTTTTTTTTAAGCAAACATAATTTTATCATCCAATTTCAAGTTTTAAACTTTATTTTTATTATTTAAAATTTTGAGATTTATTTTAGTTAAAATAAACCAAGTAAATTAATATCCTTAATTTTCAAAACAGTTATAACCTTAATAGAATGGATAAAAGTGCATCACAATTATAATGTATCTTACAATGATATAAAAATAAACTAATTTAACCTTTGTGGTCTAACAAATTGGCTATTATGAAACTTCATTCATTAAGTTTCTTGTTTCTTTTCTTGCAAACATATTTCAGTTATAATTACAGTTTCTTTGGTTATCATATTGTAGAACTTGCTATATATTGAATCTTTATTCTAAAAACATTAATTAAAACAATTTATTATGATCTGTAAAATCATAACATTAATTTCAATTGGAGTTAATCCAATCGCTTTTTATGAAAGATGATATTTTAAAGAACAACTACTATGCTTGTCTTAAACATCACACATTGAATGTATCTGGTAATGCATACTAACATTTTTGATTAGCAGGCTAGAAACACATTTTAGAAAGCTGATATAAACCGTGTATTGTAACAGAAAACTGCATATTTCTTCAACAGTACTGGAAATAAGATTATAAGTAGCTGAACTAGAGCAATAGACCATAATTGACAAGGGAAAAAATATTGAAAGGACTTTTTTTCTTACTTTGTTACTATCCTTTGATATTCTATTGTTAGTGTGCTCGTTATTTCTATTACTTGTACAGCAACTATTCTATTCATTCAACTCTGTTGTTTATGCATAACCAATGTTTCCATTTACAATTTTTCCTGGTATATTTATCAATTGTTAATTTCTGAATTGAGCATTCTTCAAAATCGTTTTGCCAATTTGTAAAATAGAAATATGAGAAGTAAATTTTGTCGATCATAATTATCAATTATTCATTTATTTTGATTATTATAAAATGATTTTACTCAAAAGATACACAAGAATTCTGAAGGTTGTTATTTTTAAAAGTTTCAAAATAATATTTAAGGTTAAAATTATTACTTAATCCATTCCCTCAGAAGACATAAAAAAATAAACTCTTAATCATTAAAAAAAAATGTTTGTTAAAAATTCTATTTGTCTAAAATTTTAAAATTTTGAATTTATTGCCATTGGTTTGTTTAATACAAACTTCATAAATGGAAACCTACTTTCTTAAACAGTAGCTAAATTTTTTTTATTTCAAAAAATTGATTTGCATAAATGATTTTTCTTTCTATTAAAAACACCTCATTGTTAGTTAATATTGAATAAACATTATTTTTTGGACTAATATACATTAATTCATTGCATTTTAAATCAAACTATTTTAGTGTATTACATTATTACAAATATATGAATTTTAAGAAATAATTAGTTTAAATTATTAAATACTTTTAAACTATTTTCAGTCAATTTAGTCACTTGGTGATATCACTCGGCGGCCATTTTTTGGTTGTTTAAAAAAAAGGAAAAGATTAACGAAACACAGAATAAATTAAAATCAACCAAAACAATGGAATGTAAAATATTTTTAAACAAATGTAATGTCAGGAAAAAGGGTCAATTTAGCCACTAGGTGTTCAGTGTTCCAATTTTATTTCATTTATTTTTTTAGGGTTAAGGTTTTATTTGTTTTTAAGGTTAGGATTTTATTTGTTTTTGTTTTTTGAGGGGTTAGGGTTTGTTTTTTTTAAGCGTTAGTTTTATTTTTATTTTTTTAGGATTAAAGTTTTAATTGTTATTTTTAACTTTTTTAGAGTTAGGGTTTTATTTATTTATTTTTTTTTTTCTAAAACTTTCAGACAATCTAGCTAATATGACCAACTTAATGCTCACTTGACCAACTTAACACTTACCTTTCAAATGTTGATTTTATGGGGTATTCGGGTATGTTTTGAATGCACGTTTAAAATTGTTGCTGTCAAATAGTTTTCATGGTATTAAGACTTTTAGTATCCACTCCACCACTGCTCTACTGTGCATTGTATTATCGAATGGATTTTAATGGCGGGTATATTTGGTTCTTTGGAGAAAAAAACGTGGCAAAAAATGAATTGCATTTATGTACATCACGGCCTTGGGGTACAGGGAGGACTTTGGGTGCGGTCCCAAAATAATAGTAAATGTATCTTGCAAAAGCCCAAAGTTGGTGCAAGCATGCAGGGGATTGGTACCCCCTAATGTGCATCCATCTCCATGGAAGAAGGATAGTACCAGACCCCTAATGTCCATTGAGTTCCATTAAACACCTGCTATGGTACAATTATATCTACAAAAATGTAAAATAGATAAACTTAATAGAAATAAATAAATTTATGAAAAACTTTTCTCAAAAATAAAATGGATTGATAAGCCAAGAGAAATAAAAAAAATTTTCTTTTGGGCTATTAGCAATATGAAAAATTCATTTCTACAGCTTTTCACACCTGTTATACTTGACACAATTATGGCAAACATAGTGAAATTCAGTGATTATCTGATTTGAATTTAAGACTAAACAAAAATACAATAACAATATAATAGTGCAAGCAATGTAACAAATATATTTTCCAAAATTCCAGTGCATTCAGTTTTGCTAATGATTTTTCTTTAATTTTGAAATTATTTAAGGAAAAGTTATTGTTTAATTTTGACCTATGTTTCTAGACATTTCTCGCCTATTAACTGCAAATTAGATTACATGATAAATTATTTTTCTTTCATATCAAATAATTTTTTTTATATTTGCTTTGTTTTTTTCCAATTTAAATTTTTTTTCTTCTACCAGAAAGGAAATAAAGCAAAGTCAAATCCTTGTTACAATTTGATATTTATGTTAATATTATGAATTAAAAAATAAGCTCCTAAAACTGCCAATCTAGTTTTGGTCTTTAGTATTAACAAATATTCTTGATATGATTTCCATGATTTGTGTTTATGCGCTTTCTTTGCAAAATTCACATGGTGCATTGCAGCAAAAATCCATGTTTGCATCACTTTTAGTACAATACATTCACTCTTTGTGTTCACCAAGTGAATCCTTTGTGCTGCTCTTCATTGTAATATGACAGGAAAAAAACATGGGTCAAGTAAATGAGTTGACCACTTAACATGTTATGTCTATATCTTTGAATCCTGTCTTTAAAAGTTATAAATATTGAGGTCTATTTCAAGACTTAGAGGGCACATAGTAGAAATATAAACTTGGCATATCTATCTGTTATTCAAATAAGTCTTTGTTTGCTTTTTTCGTAATCGAGAACTTATTCATTGACAATTTATTTATTAGTGAAAGTTTAGTTAGAATTGGATTGAATATTTTAGTAAATAAAACCAAAATAATTCTTTTTCTTTGTTTGCTTGCTTTCCTTGGTTTTTTGATTTCCATCTCTAACTTTATTGAATTATCGCTGATTTAACAAACAATCTTTTGTTACGTCATTTTTGCTTGATGCCTGTCTGTAAGCCATTGTTGTATGTCTGTTAATATTGATCCAATTGACTATGTGTTGCTTAACTACATTTTTGCTCAAATGTGAAAAGATTTTGGTCGGGTTAGTGTTGTTAAATTTTTGCTCGCTCTAACTTGCTTGGTGAGGCTTAACTTCAGCCATTTTATTTCTTTTCTGAAAGGGTACAAAATGTGTTTTTTTCACTGTTAACTATTGAATTAGCTTTGTTTTTCAGTCACAGGTCAGAATGGAGATCCAGGTCATAAGTACTTACTTAACTTGCTCATTGTTTGTAGACTGAGTCTGAAGGTGAAGGATACTCTTTCTTCTCTTAAGCAGCTTTGACACCAGTTTTTAGTGCTGTCTGTCTGTTTCTAATAATGATGGCATCATCGTATATCCTGAATAGATTTTTGGTGTTTTTTTAGGAAATACTTTATTTTTAAGTTTTTATTAGAATTCTTATTGATTTTATAAAGTTCACCCCTTTTGCTTATTGTACTAACATTTTTGTGGTCAGTAATGTGTAACTAGTGTGTGGTGGAATTTATGGATCTCTTAGCTTTTAACAATTATTCTAAGTACATTTTACTTATAATAAAGGAGTTGTCAAATTTATTTCTGTCTTTTAAGGAATTATCTTAGATAAGCTAATTTTTGGTTGAAAGCAACAGAAGGATAACATTTTCATGCTTATATGCGTGCATAATATAGTATATGAGTAGACAAAAAAACTAATGCTACTGGTTGAAGCAGAAAAAAATATTCTTTCACAAGCATTAAACGGCGCTTATGATTTATTTATATTTCTGACTTATTTATATTTCTGACTTATACTTAAAATAACACAGACACAGCTAACGCAATGAGGGTTTTCATTTTGCTTGTACTGAACTGAACTGGAATAATGTAACTTCTGATTAGGAAAATAAAAAGCAATCAGGGAATTTTCCACTTTTAATTAAATTGTCAATTAATCAACTCACTTACATAAACCATATTTTCGAGTTGTTTGACAGTTTTTCACTTAACTCTACGTTGCTGCTTGTCTGGTTGGCACAATGACAAAAATTTATTTAAAATAAAAAGGAAAATAGTGTGTTCAAAAAGTCAGTCAGTGAGTGTGCAGCAGTATCAACGTCTACCTCACCTTTTATTGTCTTGTTTATTTAAATATAATAAACAGTGCTCGCTGATTTTCAAATGCAAATTTCTTTTACTTTTAAAACACTTTTGGCTCTTGTTTTGAAATTGTAAGTGCAAAATAACTTTTTGAACGCATAGTAAATGTGCAAATTAAATTTTTAAATTTATTTTTCTACCAAAATTATCAAATTAACCAAAAAGGTTTAGATTTCAATTGAAATTAACTAACCAAGGAAATAAGTAAAATGGGATCTTCAATTTTAAAATAAGGTTTATAATTTGTTTTTAATCAATAGGCTCATTTTAAATTTTGATGAATAATTTTTGTGATTGGGTTAATTACATTTTTAATGTCCCTCACCAAATTCAAAGTCTAATTTATTTACTATCTCAAATTATCTGCTCCTGCTCAGAAATTGTAAAAACAAATTCAAGTAATGTCTTTTGTGTTTGAGTTAAAACAAAAAAAAGTATCTACATAATTTGAAATATTTGAAAATAAATATAAATGCTGGCAGAATCATTTCAATTACTGTTTCTACATGATTAATTTAGATAATTAAGAATAAAGTACTTTTATGAATTTCTAAACAAAGAAAAGCAAGCAAGGTCTCACTTTTGCGGCAAATATGTTACCTGCTATGACAGGTTTTGACAACTAAGCAGAACCAGTGAGTGCTCTGGCGCCCTATGGATTAAAAAGATTATTTAAGCTATTAAATGTTTTTCTATAAATTATTGTCAATCTTTTTAATTATTGATTTAATCAAATACCAAAAATCAAGTTAAAGCTTTTCAAAATCTTAAATTAGAATGAAATTGCTTAAGTTTAATCATTTCAATCAATTTTAATTACTTTAAAAATTGATTAAATAGTCTGTTTGATTTAAATTTAAAAAAGGCAATCCCTAATAGTACAACAAAGCTCAAATTACCTTTATTGCCTAAATCTAAAACCATAAAAAAGTAGTGCTACTGCTATTTAACTGTTTTGTCTGTTAGGGTTTTTTTGTTTTGTTTTTTTCATGGTTGTATCCCCCACCATATACACAACACACAATCCTTCCAGCTGCTGTTTTTATTTTTCTTATCTGGGCAGTAGCAGTCTGTACTATTGGCATTCAAAATAGGATTTTGAAAGCTGTTCTTTTTGAAACCTGTAAAATTAGGGTGAGGGAGGAGTTGTTTACATTTTAGTTGTTGGAAAACCCATGTTAAAACAAGGTCAGTGATGACTTCTATAATATGTGACCTAGTTTTGACATTTAACTGAAAAAGGCAAGAGGCGTTTCTTTTTCTTTCCCTGTTAAATGATAGTGGATGATATCATAATCAGCAGTAGCATAGTGGGCAGTTAACAATTGAAGAAAGCAAAAGCAATAAGGGCGTCAGACTGACTACTAATGTGTTTCCACTTGTTAAGGCTGTTAGCTTCTTCATTCTTTATGGTTTGTTATTTTACAAATTAATCCTTCTTCCTTTGGTTACAGTACAATTATACTTAATTTTTCTCTCCTTACTGTCTTAAGGTGAGAAATAACTTCTTTATCTGAAACATCTGTCTTATTAGTAGATTAATATATTTTAAACAAATGTTCTTACTGTTTTGTTAAGTTAAATTTGGACTTTCATTTAATATAAATTAGGGGAACTTGTTGTTAAGTGCCTTATAGATTGGCAATTTCCGAAAGCACACTTCTCACCGATCACCACTAAAACAGTGTTATGAAATATGTTTTCTTTAAAGGTTTTCAACACATTATTTGTCTATTTTTCTTAAAGGATTCTAAAAAATAGATAACTATAATGTATCAAAAATCTTTTATTTGTATATCCATATTTGCAAACTGTTGAAACAAAATGACTTCTTTTTTTTTTGTTAGAGAGAACATATTTCCTAATACCATTTTAGCTGTGATTGGTGACAAGAGTGCTTCCGGAAATTGACGTTCTATAAGGCAGTAAACTACAAGTTTGCCTCAAATTACATTAGTATGTATAAGTAGTAATTAAAAAGTTTTATTAATTTAATTGTAAAATCTATCAAGCAAAATGATCATCAGACATACACAGGCATGTAAAAGAAAAAAAAACAATTTTTTTTTTTTTTTTAGTAAATTTATTTTTATTAAACTGAGTAAATTTTGCTATCAATTTTTTGTTATTAAAAAAAAACCCGGACAAATTGCACTTTTTCTACAATTTTATCAATGGTCAACTCGTAGGAATTAAAAAAACAAGCTCAAGTAATTTTATCAGATCATGAACACAACTCTCGTGTGTGAGTGGGTAGGACATTTCATATTGTAACTGAATTTATTTTTTATTCAGTTATTGTGAATAATCAAGACAAATTTTTCAATAGCAAAAAAAAAAAAAAAAAAGAATGCTTAAAACTAATTGCACTGTTGTGATACTTAAGTGTACTTAAAAAAAGTTAATTTTTAATATTGCAAAAAAATATTTTTCTATTTTTAAAAACAATGCTTTCTTTTTTTTTTTAAATTAAACTTATGACCATTTTATTCACTTAAAAATTTCAAAAATCAATGCTATCTAGTGGCGTGGTGCTGGTGCAGTGATAGTAGTACCAGGTCTCCCCCAGCCATGACACAAAACAGCGCATAAAATGCACAAAAATAATTTATCTGCATGTGCGTCGTGTGCACAATGCACGTTTATATAATGAAATGGATTATTCTAAAATTCTTGAAACATTTAGTAACATTTTTTAAACTTTAAATTGTTTTCAAAAATTTTCTATTCATTCAATTTGTTTTTATTTTTTTTTCAGATCTTACATATAATATAATTACGTAAAAATAATAGTTAAAAAGTTAAAAAAAAGAGAAAGAAAGGGGTTATTTTAGAATTGAACTGACTTATACCCCAAGTTCACAAATAATATTAATTGTTCTTTTTCGGGGGTTTTTTGTGGGGTGGGGGCTTCAGCCGTTGTCTATAATTTTTATATATAAATTAAATTTTTTAATAAAGTTTTTTAGCTCTAAAAATTAATGAAAGGATTTTTCCTCTTGATTTAAATGTGTTAGCTCTATTCTTAGAATTTTGATTATATTGTGGGGTTTAAAGCTATTTATATCAGTGACAAAAAAACCTCTAAATTTTTAGTTAAAATCAAATAAAAGTCTTCATGAGAAGAATAAAACCACCAAGTTATGACTATCAATTTACAGAATGCAATTGTCAAATAACAGGAAGTCTGAGAATAATTCAACTTTCAATATAGATATTTTGCTTTCAATCAGCAGGAAAAGTAAAGTTTAAAATAGTTATAAAATGTTTTTTTTAATTTATCATTAAAGAATTTTTTTTTTTTTCCCTATGATTTTTTTTTCAAAAAAACTTTTGTTGATATTTATTAAGATTTTGTTAGAGTTAATCAAAAAGCAAAAAAAACAAACAAAATGAATGCAGTTTAATCTCATTACGCAGGTTAATGTTATGGCCTCATTATTGCGGATTAAGTTTTGATCTGGACTGCTGAAATTCTCCCAAAAAAAATTCACTTATATAAAAAAAAAAAAGTTCAATTTTGGATTCATGCCAGTGTAGGAGTAAAGTTTCTTAATTTCTTTTGTATTATGTGCAGATATATATGAATAGATGTGTGCATATATATATATATGTACATATATAGATGTGTACATACAGTTGTGACCAATATGTTCAGAACGGTATTGTTTTCCTCGGAAGTTATAATTTTTTTGTGTAGGAGATTTTAACTTCAATCACACTTTGATATCTTCCACTACATGAGGAAATAAATTTTCAATTTCTTGCTGGGTCATCTTATTCCATTATTCCTGAAGGGCATTCCATCCATAATTGCTTGGTTGTTTTAGGATTTCTGTTTTTTTTAATATTCTCATAGAATGTTACACATATTTTAATAGGATTATGATCTGGGCTTTGAGCAGGCCAATCCATAACAATGAACAGGGCTCTACAGACAAATTTAATTTTAGTTGACCTTCGACAACTAAATATTTTCATTTACTAGCCAAATAGAAAAGTTACTAGCCAAACCCATGAAATGTTATTTCACTCTAAT
>JAYKTE010228459.1:0-12099 GCA_036873565.1 Xipholeptos notoides | reverse complement strand
AGCTTGAAGAATTATGTAGTATTGATAATTAAGTACATGAATTATAAAAGATCTAAAATATTGAAGATATTAAAAATCCAAAAGCGCATTATGAAACATTACTATATTATTACTACCTAATTTCTTCAAGAGATTAATTCTTAACTAAAAACAAGCTTTTAAAATTGTCATCTAATTATCAAAAAGAAGTAAATACTGATCACCAAAGATGTTTACAAAGCAAAGCAGAACTATAAACTGAAGTCTCCATCCCATCATTAATACTGCTGCCTAGCAGGCTAACCACAAACTTTAACCTTATATGTTAAAGTTTCTATCGGATGTAAAATCGATAATTTTACATCACATGTTAGAAAATTCATATATTTAAACAATTATATGCAGAGGTGTTACTGTGTATAAATCCAGTCAATTTTTACAAAATGATGAAATCTAGTAAGATAGAAATTGAAATAATAAAGAAAAATTAAGTAAACTAGTAATGTAATACTCTAATGACAAAGTCATTTACATTGCCAAAGGGAACTTAGTACAAAAATCATTATAAGACATTATAAGATATCAACTAAATGATTATAAATGTCACTCAAAATAAGCTTATTGTGTTGTTACATGAATATAGAAATATCAAGTAAGATATAAAAATATCAAATACAAAATAGCTACATGAAGAAGGTGTAGATACACCGAAAGTCCTATGGCAATACAAATGGGTTTGAAAATTATATATGCACTCTAGACCCAAACATCAAACGTCTTGCTCAACAGCAAGAAAAAATTTAAAATTGAATTGGTAGATAAGCATAGATATGGAATCAACAGCCTTTAGTGACTGTCAGTTACTCGCCTGCACGGTTGTTAGACCAAAAAAATGCTGCATTGTTTCCACACACACACACACATATATATATATATATATATATATATGCACACACACACACACACACACACACTCGGTAACAATAAAAATGTTGGAAATACTTGGATTTGAACTTGAATAATATGATTCCAGACTCCAAGATTTTACCATAGCTCAATTTTTACTGCCTAAATATAAATGAATGTATATCAACATATATGTGTGTATATGCATGTATGAGATTTCTAGATTGGGGTAAATTTCTTCTGAGTTTTAGAAATTCAGTTTTTATTAAGACAAGAAATATTTTCTTTCTGTTTTCTATAAAAGTCAAAAAATGATAATTTTTTCCTTAAATTCTCCTTCATTTCCAAAGTTAAAGCATATGCAGAAAAAATGGGGAAACTCTAATAAAAAGAAAAAAGAAACCATAATAATTTTGGTGAAACAATGAATTTATTTCATTCTTGAAGTATGATATTTAGTATTTTAGAAATAATCAAGCAGAAAATCAAGACTGTATCATTTACTGAACTTTTACATTTGAAGATCTCCCAATTCATTTGTGCTTTCAAGAATATTGAAAACATTCATTGTCTACGAATCAGAATGAATTGAAATGTTAAAGCATTATTGCCTCTTTTGATAACATATCTACAAAAAATGACTTTTCAAATGTTAACTTTAGACTAAATCCTTACTCTTATTTATTTTCTATGAAATCATCCCACACAATCAAAACTGAATTATTTCATGAACTCTTACATTCGAAATTCTAATATACAGCCAGGAATACTACAAGGAAAAATAGTTGTTTTTTATTTTCCATCTGAGTATCATTTAAATTAGTATATTCAACTCATTAGATACTGTTTTTAGACAGTATAGAAGTTTCCAAAAACTTTTCTTTGTTTTTGTTTTGTGAATAGAAACTTTTCTAAATATAAATTCATGCCTAAGATTACTAAATCCCTTAAGTTTTATTTCATTAAAGTTAACCCATTAAAAAGCTCTATATTCTAATTTGTTTGTTTTGTTTTATGGCATATCAACCTTTTCAAGTCATTTAATATTGAGAACAAATATTTTTTGATAAACATTTTATTTGTCCACACATAGTTTTTTTAATAATACACTATGCACTATATAGTCCGTAGCTGGAGGGAGTGTGGGGATTCATACCTTTCCCAAGGCTATTAGTCCAATTACTATTTTTTTTTAATACCACAGTTAGAAAGGAAGCAGCTCTGGATTTGATTCAGATTTTTACTGATTAGTAATACAAACCACCAAGAAATATTTTACTAAAAAAGCTGGGGAAGTCGACTTGGACCAGAGGATAGGCAGGTGGACTTCACAAATTTGAATCCCAGTCCTTCTGTTTGCATTTATATTTGGACTAATACCCTTGGGAAAGGTGTGAATCCCCTTATTTACTCCAGCTATGGATTAAATAGCTCATGTTGTGGTATTCAAAAAAATTAAGTGTAAACAAAAAATAATGTCTATCAAAAATTATTCTTCAGCATTCTCAGCATTAAATGACCTAAAAAGTTTGATATGCCATAAAACATAAACAAACGAAATAAAAGACTAAAAAAAGCTTTTAAAGCAAAATATAGATTTTATATGCAACTAATTAGTCTTCAAGAACTTCTAGTGAGAAACTGTTATAAGAAATATTAAATAGGTTAGCCCTTGTATAAACTAATTTTCTGTTCTGGGGTAATAATCTAAGCTGAACAAAATGAGTTGCAAAGATATTTTCTCATTCTTCAATATATGATAAAGGGTTTGCAATATTTTATTCAAGGCATTCTTAATTTAATTGGTGATTTCATGCCAGAAACTATTTTGTTTTTGTTTTTATTTTACTAAAAAAATAAACTTAACTATTTTGCCAATTTCTAGGATGGTAAGATAGACAGGATTCATGCATTTTTTTCAAAAGCATAATTCCCAAAATTGAATCTAATGAAGTCATTGGAATTAGAACTGATTTATTATACTTTTCTAAATTCAACATTGTTAATCAGCTGTAGATTTCTTTACGTTTAATATTTCAAGCATTACAAATATTTTTAAGTCTATAGCTACAACCTTGATGGTATTTTTTTGTTTGTTTGACTCATTTGATTTTATTCCTATTTTCTACATTTTTATAGATTAAAGTTATCCATTAGTGTGGTTACTCTATCTGTTTATGATTCAATACCTTTCCATATCCAAGACACAAATATTAGAAATGGTTTGAGAATTTTGTCAAACATAATCCTAAAGTTATTAAGCTAGCACATTGGGGACTTAGCTAGGATAACTACAAAACAATTAGTTTGGAAGAAGCATGTCTATGATATCTCAAGGAAATTTGAGGAAAGGTGGATTGAACTCGGTATCTTAAGATGAACTCCTTGAAAATAGTAGGTCTCAAATATTCTTGGCACATTTTTCCTTCTGTATATTCAGTTGTTTGCACTATTGTCCATAACTTTATAGTTGCTGTTTTCACTAATCCTCTGGCCTTCTTCAGATGTATTAACCATGACTGGGTAGGAATGTTGACTCTTAGAAATGTATTTTCAGTAATTACTGACTTAGGCAAGGATTGAAATGACCATCTTCAGACAACGCTCACCTGTACATGTAGAGACTCAAAACCTCTATCCACTATGCCACAGGCTGAATAAGGCTAGAGGATTAGGTGGTTGAAACATGGTGAAAAAACAACAATAAAGATGAGGACAACAGTTTGAAAAAATGGATATACAAATTATAAAGCATCATCTCGAAGGATTAAAAAAGAAATAGACCACATTTCTCCTTGTCCATATAAATGATGACAGATCTTGCCAGTCTAATGACAGAAAAAAATGGGTAAAAATTTTCACATGCATAAACTAAGATCAGATGTATCATACTTTGCATCTAAAGTAGGACTAACAAAATAAAGTAGAACTATTGTGCCATTTGTAGGAAAACAATCAAGTAATTCAACCTAGTAGAATACTTCAATAGTAAAAAAAGTAGTAATGGAGTGATGTGCTTTTATAACCCTTGTTTTGTGCAAATAGATACTCATATACTGAAGGAAGTCATTATTTTTTTTATGCAACATTTTGATATAATGTTGTAATTTGTCCCTGTTGCCTCACTTGTTTCCCTGGAAAGGATTTTTATTCAATTAAAAGATAATACTTAATCAAATTTTCAAAGAGGTTTTTCATAAACCTAATATCAGAATCTTTGTTAAATATGCATAAAATAAATACAGTGAAAACAAATTGTACTGAATAAAGAATAAATAAAGATTATGAATGGATTATATCAACATAGGTATATGGATTTGCATATGAACAGGAAAATATATTGAGCTATTAATTCAAAATCTTTTTTATTTTTTGCAAAAAATGAAAATGAGTTCACTAGTTTGTTCCTTCAAGCAGTTTACCTTTAAATCAAAGAAAAAGTATTTAAATTTTTTTAAGGGTGTTTAATTAATCTTAGATTTACCTCAATAAAAAAACATAGAAATATAATAAACCATAAAATGCTTAGGATGGCATAGGGAAGTTTAAAGAAGAATAGGAGAAATAAAAACATATAGCTATATGAAAACATAAAGATGAAACAGTATTTCGTTTTTAGTAAAAGAAAGAATGGATCATCAATTTTTTTTTAATACGTTAAAAAATTGGAACTGAATTTAATTCAGTGATAAAGTTGCATTTTTCATCTTTTATTAAAGGGTTATCTTTAAACCTGAATTTAGATGAGATTTGAGCTAAGGTCTTTTTTTATCTAAAATACAAAAAAAAATGAAATTCATTTTTTCATGATATTTTAATTTATATATTGTTGTATTACACAGAAATCTTTTATGGTTCTATATTAAAAGGGAAACAAATATATTGTCACACATCTTAATAAACTATTAAATATTTATTAATGTGAATAAACACACACAAGCACACACAAGCACACACACTCACATTTATAAATGTATGTATAGAAAATAGAAAAATTATAAACAGATATCTAAAATAATGTAAACATTTCTTTTAGTTATCTAGCACCATCCACACTTCTTGGAACTGCTGGTAACACGTAGTTGGTACAAGCATTTGCCACAGACTACATAAACAACAGACATCAGGTTTTTACTTCAGATGCCTGTCTGTCCTAACAAAGACTAAGGGTGCATCTATCTCAATGGTTTAACTGTGCCCCTGAACCTTAACATAGGTATTTTCATGTCCCTGTGCAAGATATGGTATTCCTAAATGGCCACCCATCTAAGAACTGACCAGGCTCAATATTGCTTAACTTCAGTGATCTAATGGGAACCAGTGTCTATAACATTAGTTGACCGTATATATATTCAAAACAGTAAAATGGTTGTTTCAATGAAAGAAAAATGTATAGATAAAAAATGGTAAATAATTGTAGCCATGAACGTTTGTTGGTATTTATTTTATATTTTATATTTTATATACATACATACACATACATGTATATATATAAAATATAAAATATTAAATAAATACCAACAAACTTTCACGGCTACAATTATTTACCATTTTTTAGCTATGTATATATATATATTTTCACACCTATATATATCTAAACACCTATGCATATTTTTAGAGATATATTTATAAATTTATATATATATATGTATCAATGCAAACCATCAAATGATAGAGTGTTTGTTATCTTTATAACATAACGATATATATATATATATATATATATATATAGACCTTAAAATTGATATCAATAATAAAAAGTCATTTTTTCTCAAGAAATCTCTTAGTGACCAGAAAAACAGCCACCTTTAATTAATTGTAGAACACTTTTTGTGTGTGAATGAATATATCCACAACATTTAAATCATGCATACAAATACACAACTTTCTATTACTACAATCTATAGACATCCTTTTTCAAATGATTACAAATATAAATAAGCTAATATGGCCAACATAAAGAAATATACATCAATCCATCTTTCATTCATGAATTAATTTCAGATTGCTTTTATAATTTTTAAGTTTTTTTTCTAAGGAGTAAAAATGTAATCTTCTTTTGAACAGTGTTGTTCCTGTGAAAAGCTCAACATTATTTGACATAGTAATTGAATTTCAAGTGTATGTGGTTTATTTCCTTTTTTTCAATTATCATAATGAATAAAAAGAAACCAAGTGAAATAAAATATTATATCAGATAAATAAATGAAAATAGTTCTGGGGTGTCTGTAATTTCTAAAAAAAGTAATTTTCTTTTATTATTGATAATAATGATTGTAAAAAAATCAGAAAGAAGAAAGAAACTATCAAGAAAAAAGTTTTAAAAGAATTATATAAAAAGTGTTTTTTTTTAAATCAAATAATTCATTCAGTTTGAAAAGTGATTATTATACAGTGATTATCAAAGTGATATGATATCTCTAGCAAAAATTAGGAATTTATATTCCACCAAAGACAAGCATAACGTAAAGTTGATATGTTGTCAAATACAAACAAACAATCAAGCATAACCTCAAACTATTGCAAGGCATAACCTCAAACTATTCCAAATTATTTACTTACAAAAATAACATAAAAAAATCAAATAACCATATGAGAAACCAAAAAATATTCTGCAAAATGTTTTCTGGGCATTTAAAGAAAATACTTCTGATCTCATATTTGTGCATTTAAAAAGAAATTATGCATATTTCAAAAATTGAATTCATTCCATTTGAATATCAACCAATATCATTCTAAAAGTATTTTTAAAAACATATGATGCTATCAATACTAATTGAGATACCAGCAATAACATTACAATAAGACTCACAAAATCTCGCCTGAATAAATCTGTTTTGCCATGAGCTTTAGCAAATTTGTGCCTTCAAATTCAATCAAGTGCTCTTGATCTCTTGTCTTGACTGTGTATACCTCATTTAGCAATAACTAAAAAAACTATAAAATTCAAGCAATTTTAGATTAGGCAAATGAGGAAATCATTCTACAGAACTTCCAATGCATGAACAAAGATTGTTAGTCAGTCAATATGAAACAAAATTATACTCATTGATTGAAATTATTTGGGTGACCAGATTTTAGGGATAGCTTCTACATACATAATTTGAAAAATTATAAACGTCAAAAAATATATTTGGGGTTATATATATCCAAGTTTGATGCTAGTAAACAAATCTTGATTTCTACAAAGTTTTGTGACAAAGAATGAAAATTTACTTCATTTTGAATTTACAAACTAATATAATCCTTTTTGTTTTTATTTGACATTTTGGTCAGTGCACCTTCAGGTTTTTTTCAGAGTTTTCTTATTAAATCTGGAGCTATGAAAATTGATAACCACCTTATAATTTTATTATAAACCCCTTATTTAATCAACAAAGGGGAATTCTATGAACTGTGATTAAATATAAAAGTTACGCCAGGTCATCATCATTATCATCTTGCAGCCTCATCCAAGATAGAATTCACTACACCTGTCCAGTATACTGCTATCAGTCATAGCTGTTAGAATGTCCTTCCTGACAATGCTGTCCAGAAAGTTGGGCTTTCGAGATGATAGGTGCCTCCATAGGAAGAACAATGACACTAGTTTATCTGAGGCACGTGCACTATATCTAGCAAACTTTTGTCTAAGGTTGATATCTTAGGTAGGTTAATGTATATCATTTCAAGAGTTGGATATTTATTCCATGAAAGATACTCTTCTGAGAAGTTGAGTATAGCATTCCTCTAGTACACTTGGTTATTTCACAAGCTGTCAAGATTGAACCAAGAACCTGAAAATGATTTTCACTTCAGATTATATTAACTGAATGCCTTCATCTATTAAGCCAAAAGTCCTGGGGGCATCTACAGATTAAGTTTTTAACATATATGATGATTAATATCTGAAAAATACCACTGAATATTATGTAATGTGATATGCACTATTTGTAATATTATGAAATTCTATACAGCAAAGAATTGAACTTCTCTCATCATTGTTATTCCCATATGGTTTCAGACAATAACTCTAAAGATGAAAGTAGAAGTTCAAATAACATGTGGTTTGTGAGATTGAGTAATACCTGAAGAAGGCTAAATAGCACCTAGACTGACATACTGTGAAAATATCACTAAAGATGAGAGTAGAAGTCTAAATAACTTGAGGTTCCTAAGTTTAAGTAATATCTGAAGAAGGTCAAAGGATACAAAACATTGTGACAATAGCAATGAAGATGAGAGTAGAATTACAAATAACTTGAATAGCAATAATATATAGAAAAAAATTCAAATATTTTTAAAGACAATCAGCCTATACTGGAAAATCTAAAAATAAAACAATACCCACTTCACATAAACTTAAAAAACAATAGCTTATACCAAGTAACTCACCTATATTGATCCCAAAAAACAACCATTCACACCAAATATTCCCAAACAACACTTGCAGCACTGAATAACCAAATAAGTTGATGTACCATGAAAAAACAAAGCAATCAATTTATCAATAACTTCATTATTAAAGAAGGTTACACAAATAAGTCCATTGCAGCCATTATGAGAAGTAGAGATATGTTTGTCACATTTAAAAAGGAATGTTTATTCAATTGTGCTTTGTTGCTTAGCCTTCTATCCATCTTATCTTTTATATTAGGTCTCTAAATTTTCAAACAAGTTAAAGGAATTAAGTCTAGGATAAAAGTTAAACTTCTAAACGCCATTCAATGTAATTATAACTTTTAATCTGATGACCTAAAAAGCATGGAGAGAACAACCGATGCATGTAGATAATATACTGAAGTTACCTTTTTAAATGTTTTCAGTTAAGATGAAGATGTAAGTTCATAATGATAAAAAAAGTGGAAAAAATGAAAATTATCTGCAATCTTTTGTTGGTCTGACAGTTCAAAGATAGATACACTAAAATAATTCTTGTACTCAGGAAGCTAAGTTTAACTTAACTAAAACAGTGGGAACTATGTTATTCTAAAGTAAAAGTTTAATTTATTTTGTACATTTGAGGACCTGAAAAACATCAAATTTTAAGATTGATTTAGATCTAAATAATATAAGTCCTACCAGAAACTGAGACAGAAATATCCAGCCATCTGTATCTAGGATTGAATAATTATATAATGAAATAGTAAAATTAAATCAGTCATTATTGTTGTGAGGCCTGGTCTCACCTAAATATTGGACTCGCCTGCTCTTAATATAAGCAGCTATACAGACTGCTTCGGGGGAGATCTACAGAGAGACATACTGGGAAGATCTACTGAGAGTATTCCACCACTCTATCACAAACCTGAGCGATCTACATTACACCTTATTCCGTGTGGGTGGCACTCTACGTGAGCCCCACAACATTTATAAACATTTTCCTGGAATCGGAATTGGTATCGGAATCAGACAAAATTATAGGTATCATCCCACCCAACACTATGTTCCAATTTTCTGTCTCTCTTGAAAGTTGTTTGTGAGTAAATGCTTATTTTTCTGTCCTCTGTTTCAATCTCCAGATCATGACTACATCAGCAGTTTGCCCTTCCAAATGGCTCTTTATTTTAACATCTTTTTTGCCCCATTTTGGTTTGTCTGTTCAATTGTCATTCTTGTTATTAAGGTAAGAACTCAAATTCTGAAATCATCTCTTCGGAAATGGGACGTTTTGGCGTGGCCAATTCGGCCAATTGACTTAAAAAATAAATTTTGGACTTTTTGTATTCATGCTTTTTATTAATTCATAAATATTTTTTCGTGTTTAAAAAAGAATTAGAAATAAGTTTAAAGCTTAGAAAAGTTAAAAATTCGACTGAAATTGACTTAAAAATAAATTTTTGACTTTTTGTATTCATGCTTTTTATTGATTCATAAATATTTTTTCATGTTTAAAAAAGAATTAGAAATAAGTTTAAAGCTTAGAAAATTTAAAAATTCGACTACTTAAAAATAAATTTTGGACTTTTTGTATTCATGCTTTTTATTAATTCATAAATATTTTTTCATGTTTAAAAAAGAATTAGAAATAAGTTTAAAGCTTAGAAAATTTAAAAATTCGACTGAAATTGACTGAAAAATAAATTTTGGACTTTTTGTATTCATGCTTTTTATTAATTCATAAATATCTTTTCATGTTTAAAAAAGAAAAAAAGTTTAAAGCGTAGAAAAGTTAAAAAATGTTGTTTTCTTTGAAATTTCTAACTATTTTATAGGGTGTTCCAATAACTTGGACAGAAGTGAACATATTCATCCCATTAAGAATATATCCTATACATTTTTTTTCTACATACAGCATGCAACTGCACATGCTTTACCCTGTCCTCAACAGCCACCAACTAAGGGTGATAACAGTTTCGGTGACTAAGATGGTACTGCCACCAGCAGCATTCGCCACCAGACAGGGCAATGGAAAAAAAAAAAATTAATGTCCCGATCGGTATTAAATATTGTTAAAGAAGAGTCAGTTTAAGGATGTTATTGCATAGAATTGAATAGGCAACTGATTTGCTTGATATAATGCATTTGTTGTTTCAAATACATAACGTCAAAATTTTTTGCGACAAATAAAGCATAGCCAATGAGAAAATGTTCTACCTTGGTGGATTGACATTGACCAAATCCTGTTAGAAATTTAGTTTCTAACTAAGTTAACAAAAGAGAGAAGCTTCCTTGATACTAGAACAACCTCTGGCCCCAGTGGATTCCAAAAACGGTTGTTCTGGAGCGTATTCCCTTTTTTGTATAAGAAGTCTGTAACAGTAGCAGCGGTGGTAGTTTTATTCCCGTTCAGTGGGGATTTCTAATTTTTACTGCTTTGAGCCAGAGAAAGTTCTTTTTTTTTGTAGTGGGGAATTAGCATAAAGTGGGGAATTAGCATAAAGTAACATATGCTAATTCTCCCGAAAGTCTTTAGATTTTTTCTAACATTATTTCCCTAGGCTTTTTTAACCAGTGTTGTCCTTCACCTAGATGAGTTACTCTCCTGAGTTAACAAGCCTCATCTGCCAGAGACAGCTAAAAGGGAATGCAATGGTTTTGACTGGGATTTGAACTCGTGTAATACAATTCCAGGGACCAAGCTTTTTCCACTGCTCCACCCTCGTTAACAAGTCTAGTAAGTATAGTAAAGCAAACAAACAACAAACAAACAAACAAACAAACAAACAAACGAGCAAAGAAAGCAAAACAGAATGAAAGCTAAAAGAGTCCAAGTATCAAATTCATTGTTTATTCTGTCCCTAGCCAGTCTTGGTCTTGGTCTTGAAATAAACCAGAGAGGAAAATGAAATATCATTTATGTAAAGTTAATTACTACAAGTCAAACAAAGAAATAAGACTGAGACACACACAAACAGCTTAAATATCACAACATTTGAGACATTGAGAGTAACAACCAGACAAGCGTCACAGTGGCCATAAAATGAGTTTGTATACCACTGTATTCCTAAAAGCCTCCTCTACCAAATGGAAGGGAAGACATGGTAGAATTGAGACTGAAACATGGGTGAAAATAGACTGTATTTCTAAAAGCCTCCTCTACCAAATGGAAGGGAAGACATGGTCGAATTGAGAATGAAACATGGGTGAAAATCGAATGTATTCCTAAAAGCCTCCTCTACCAAATGGAAGGGAAGACATGGTCGAATTGAGACTGAAACATTGGTGAAAATCGACTAACGTACAGACTTGGGAGTACAATCCGACAAGTGCCACTGTGGCCAGAAACGAATTATGCATACCACTGTATTCCTAAAAGCCTCCTCTACCACGTGGAAGAGAAAATAGTCGAATTGAGACCGAAACATGGGTGGAAATCGACTAATGTACAAACTTGGGAGTAGAATCCGGCAAGCGCCACAACACTCTTGTTAATCGTATGCCTTAAGCTAACCGGCAAGCGAGTAGTGGCCAATGAGAATGAACGGTACAAAGATTTTCAGCCAATCACAGTGTGTCCTGTTATTGTGTTGTTACTCTCAACACATCATATACCACTGTGTAAGTAAAAGCTCTTATTTTATAAGTTTATGTAATTATCTCAAATTCTATTTGTCGAGTAATAAATGAAAATATTTTATTGTCAAGATCATCTAAAAGTGAATTTGTCTGTAGAGCCCTGTTATTGGTTTATTCATAAGATTAGAGTGAAATAACGTTTGATGGGTTTGGCTAGTAACTTTTCTATTTGGCTAGTAAATGAAAATATTTAGTTGTCAAAGGTCAACTAAAAGT
>JAYKTE010228348.1:0-12101 GCA_036873565.1 Xipholeptos notoides | reverse complement strand
GAAATTCACCAAATTCCATTCACCCGCTATAATTCTTATTCGGACAATCATAGATATAACGGCATGAAATGTATATATATCGTAATGATTACGAATGGACATCCAATAAGAGTTGCGTGGCGTTCTCCTCCCATTCAAGCATGAATATGATTATTCATTGAAGTAGGACTGCTATCACAATATATAATAACAATAAAAACTTATTTTCATAAATAAAAGCACTTGAGGTAATAAAAAGAATAAACATTTTTTTAAACAAGGGAAATAATTTAAAATAAATTACATGAATTGTCCAATAAACTTTTTTCAGCAGTTCCGTGCCAACAAGATCTTCCAGTTTTGCACGTCGTTCTTCTAAACAAGAAAATTTATTGTCAACCACTTCTTCTTCATCTGAATTATCATCTCCATTATTGTTAAGAGCTACAAAAAAATCAAAAGAATACGTTATAATTTAGCTATTAGCAGAAGGCCTTTGCTACAAAGAAATTAAGTTATTAAGATGAATTTTAGCCGGGAATTTTGACTTTATTCAAACTCTTTAATGATGATTCAAGTTATTTGGAAAAATGTGATTCTGCTGGAAAATTCTAGATTTAGAAAAAAAATTGTTAAAAAATCTAGTTCATTTGAAAGAGTTTTATAAAAAAAATAATTTGCAGAAAAATTCAAGAGGTGTTTTTATGTTTTAATGTTGTCTTGCATTGTAAAATTTGAATCCAACAAAGCTGGTGAAATTTTAAACCATGCCAAGGAAGTGGATGCAGTTTAACATGGCTCATCTTTGAAAGATCTTTACACTCTGCAGAGAATCTAATGCCAAATAAAGTAGATAAAAAATCAGGTTTTGTTGAAATATTTTTTATAGAGAAAGAATCTGTAGAAAAATGAGGATTTGTTTAAAAGAAAAAAAAAATTAGTTACTTATAAGTGATTGTGACTTGATTAGTAAATGTATGACAAGAACATTTGCTGAAAATGTTTAAGTTAACATTGGTGTTCAGTGAATGCTATAGAACATGTGAATTATTTTAAAAGAGAGGTAATTCATGCATCAATCTTGGCAGCTTATTAGGATTGACTGGAAAATTACTATTGTGCTTCTATGTTAAATTATATTTCTATCAACCCGTCTCTCTCTCTCACTCACTCTTTATCTGACTGTCTGTCTCTTTCTCTTTATCTGTCTGTCTGTCTATCTACGAGAGGTAAATGCCATATTCTGAAGCAGTGCTGCCGTGCTTAGCACCATCACCTTTCTCACCCCATAGAATGCACCTTGTGGCCCCTCTACCTATAAAATTCAACATGCCTCAGCCAACACGCTGAACCAACAACAAATGATACTTTCAACAAAACATACGAGTATGATAATAATTTTCCAGTTAATCCTAATTATTTTGTTAATTTTTTTCATTACAACAGATCTGTGAATCCTAGGAGCCTTGCAGCACCCAGGCAACTTGCGCCGCACCCCCCCGCAATTGTTGGGTATGTGGGTACCCTTAGCATGGCCCTGTTCTAGAGATGAATGATGATTAAAATCTAAAAGCTTAAATACCTGAGAGGTAAATGTCATATTCTGAAGATGAAGATTCAATTTTCTCTTCTGGAGATTTTGAAACTTTTTCCACATCCTCATCTGCCTCTGTTGTAGGTTCGGTTGCTTCACTAATAGAACCATGAATGTCTTCCTCATTTTCTTCACTGCTGTCACCTGCAAAAGAATTTATGGCTGTTAAAGCATTGAATCAATCTATATTTTCATGTTTGTTTTGCGTTTTATGGCATATCATCCATTTTAGGTCATTTAATCCTTTTGGTAAATGTCATTTTTTTTGTCCACACATAGTTTTTTTTAATAACACAATATGCCCTATTTAACGCATATCTGGAGGGAATGTAGGAATTCATAACTTTCCCAAGGGTATCAGTCCGAATATGAACACAAACCGAATGACTAGGATTCAAACTTGTGTACTATGATTCCAAAGTCCGACTGCCTATCCACTGGGCCAAGTCGACTCCTCTAATATTTTCAAAGTGAAAATACTAGACCTACAAAACAAGTAGTTATAGAATAGACTAGTCAGAAGATACTGTTTTAAAGAATGTTAAAAAAAGAACTTACTTCGGCTTAGTAAATCCTTCATAGATTCCTTTACTAAACTGAGTTCATCCGTTCTATAATGATAAAGACAGAAAATCTTTAATTCTATTAAACGCGCAGAATACAAAAATGCTAAAAAATTCTCTGTAAAAATCTTTTTTCAAATTATTTTTTATCTTAAGAATAAAATTAATAAACACTTACTCTTCAAGACTTGGTTCATATTCACTTGAGATTGCAGATAATCTTTTTGGAGAATATCCTTGTCCAAGAATTTCTTTTATACTTATCTGTAAGAAAAAATATTAAATAAAAAAAGTGATAAAAACCGTCTTGATAAAAAACAAAAATCAAGTCAATATTATGATTTGGGTGATCATAATCATCAGAATGATTAACAAAATTTTACAATCATGGCAGAAACATCCAAAATCTAAAAATATTCTAAATATTTATTATGAATAAAACATCAAAATTAAACCTATTAAACATTGTGCTTTAATTTTCATTCTAGCTTATCTTTATTGCTTTATTTTCGCAAAATAAAAACTGAAAGCTGTACAACTAAAATTTGTAATACATTTAATAATTTTCTAGCTATTTCTGATCTTTATGCTCATCTCTCTCTCTCTCTCTCTATATATATATATATATATATATAAATCATCAATCATGTTATAAATATTAAAACCAAAGAGTTTAAGAGAATGGATAATCTTTTTGATCAATTAAGATTGATTTAACAATGTGCAACCATTGCAAAAGTTTCATGCAGCACAGCACAATAGCCAAGTAGAACATGAGAGATTATATTTTGATTAAATAGAATTAAATTTACATGTTCTTAGCTTTTACAAAATTATATTCCATTAATATTTGTACCTAATTTTAATGCATAGGTGCTGTTTTAAATCATTGGCCAATAAACAAGTGTAGCAATAACTATTCAAAAAATTTTGCTATTTTTGATGAATACCATAATTCATTGGAATTGCAAGTGTCTTTATCTTCTAATGCATACAGCTATAAAACAAAATTATTTTACAAACAAAAGGTTATTTTGAACCAAATTAAAATAGAAGTTTTCATTAAAATAACAATAATCGATTGATGAAATAAAGTAGAATTTTTAAAATTACCTTTTCAAATTCTTCGATGGTTAACTCCTCTTCTAAAATCGGACAATTAATAGCAGTTCTGAAAATACTGGTCAAGTCTGGTACTGATTGTGTTTTAATTAGCTGCAATTTAAATAAGAATTATGAACAGCACTAAATATTTTCAAGATTTGTAGAAAGTATTCTTCACTTTAGGAAAATATCAAGCAATATTTGTCGAGTTTTACAGCACGTCAACCATTTTATGCCAAATACTTATAGGTACAATAAGTTTTCATTAAAGAAAACTTAAATCCTCTTTTTTAGGATTTTCTTTTTTTCTTGTTTTTGAACAAGAGCCTTTGTTAAAAAAAAAAAGAGGAGAATCAAAGTTCTCTTTAACGAATCCTGTATAATGAATGAAATTCTGCCTAAATACACCAAATTTAAAGGTACAATTCTGGATTTGATTTTAGTATGACTGTAGATTTATAACCTTAATAGGAGTCCAGTTCTTTTCAAAAAGTTCAGGATGTTTCTAGGGTTCACTCTACTGAACAGGTTTTCTTTCCTATTTATTCACAAGCATTGTTGATGTAATTCTTTGAGTCTTGGCCAATCCATTAACATGTGTATTTTTTTTTTTTACATGAAGATTGGGAAGTGGATTCCCTTTTTGATTCATAGGAATGAGTCAGCCTAGTATGGCCAATGCATATCCATGCTAGTAATATACAAGGAATTTAAAAAAACATTTTATGCTACATAGAAGGCATAACTTTCCTCCTTCATTTCGTGATATTTTGGGGAAAAATAAAAAAACGTTTTCATAATTCAATGGAAGTTAAAACCTAAAAAGACCTTTAAGAAAAAAAAAATGACCTTATTGCTTTTTGAATAAGTCTTCTTAATATCAACAGGCCATTTAAAAAGCCATGCACAAATATTGTTATGCTGCCAACTAACATAGGTTCTTTGTCTTGAACATAGTTAAATTATTTCAAGATATTTTGTTTTTCTGTCTATTTTTATTTTTTTTTAAATTTTAGTTTAACAGTTTTCATTACAAGTTGCAACCAGATCATTGCCATGGTTGGATTGCTTGGTGAGGGTAGAATAATAGAGTCTACGTTGCTCTGTGGGTCAAGTTACTCTTAGTGTCAAAACAAAAAATTTAATTGATGCAACTACTTAGGAACTGGATTTAAATTAGCATCTAAAATGGTCCCACCCTCCCAAAAAATAAAAAATCTCTAATTTTAAAAGAATTCAAAAACTGAGCAGCAATAAAATTATAATCTAGACCTTCCACTGGTTGTAAGTTGTTAATTTGAACCTCACTTGCTGAGGTTGGTTAACTGAGGACAGATAGAAAAAATAAGAAAGGTTTTTGGTAGAATTCTGACTGAGTGTTACTATTAAAAAATACTTTCTTTTTTTATATATATCTAAATAATCATTCATAACAATAGTGAAAATTACTACATATTTTTTAATATAAGACTATTCTGAATATGACGCGGTAGAATTATAGCCAAAAACTCAGGAATTATCTGACTCGAATGTAAGTTGAGTCTACAGACATCCGTTAAGCCTCGGCTGTTATATGATGTAAATAAAAACTTCAACTGGATCTGGAACTAGTATAAACACATTAAAAATATTTTTTTGATTTAAGCAATAAATATAAAATCTCTCGCAGTGAACATAAATATTATAAATGACTTGATTATAAGTTGATATGCCGAAATATGGATTGTTTCCCCTGCAAAAAAATCTCAACTTATATTCGAAAATATACGGTAATCAAAATTGGACAATTTTTTTATTTAAAAAAAATAATACAAATCCAAATATCTTATTTTTCAGAATATTTGCCTCCTTCTGGAATTAGCAAAAAAATCTAGTTTTAATCATTAGATTGTGAAAGCAGAAGATTAAATGTAATACATTTTTAGATTCATATGGGGAAAATATTATAAAGGTATACAAGTATGAATTTTTATTGTAAAGATAAAAACCAAAAAGAAAAAAAATGCAGGTCTTACTTTTTCAGTTGGAACTTCATTATGATCTTGATCCAAATTAGGGCTGTAATATGAATGAGACAAATTCTAAATTTACTAAAAATACTATTTTCCAAGACAATTTACTTAAAAGACATTTCCTAATTTGCCTTTAGGTACAACATTTCATTTATATATTTAACGAATGTAAAGTAAATAGTAAAGCATTTTTAGTTCATTGTAGATCCTCTTCTAATTATAAAATCTAATAATTTTTTTTATTCTTACTTAAATTGTGACAATTTCAAAGGAAAATAATCTCTTTTATATCAATATTTTTTTTCATTCAGAAATTTCTGTTTTACAGTATATCAACCTTTTTAGGTCATTCAATGCCGCTAACAATCATTTTTGATACACTTTCTTTTTGTCCACACATAGTTTATTGAATAACACAATATGCACTATTTAATCCATAGCTGGGGTAAATGTAGGGGATTCATACCTTCCCAAGGGTATTATTTTAAATATAAATGCAAATGGAATGACTGGGATACAAATTCGCATATTATGATTCTGAAGTCTGACTACCTACTGTCCCAAGTAGACTTCCCATTTCCAATTTTTAAATTTCAGTTTTAGATATAAATATCAAACCTATGTTATTAGATTCGAAAACTTTTCCCTTTAGAAAATATCCAACGTAGTAGCGTTAAGTCTTGGAATATATTCTTAGGAATTAATGCCTTTGGGTAATTTTCAAACCCTCAGCTTTAGATAATGTTGAAGAAACTCAACACTTTTATCCATTATGTCACAGCTCTCCCAAGGTTAAGTTCAAAGTTCTGTGAAATTATGGCATGAAAAAGATGGATCAGAGGGGATTTCAAATTGCATTTTTATGATGACAAAAACTTACGCTTTCATGACCTAAAATTTTAATTTCTCTCTTGCGGATATTAATGGCATGAGACTCTAAATAAGCAACCCCTGTCATGGATGAGTGTCAGAAGCAGAGATGTATCATTGAATTTCTCCATGGAGAAAAAATTAATAAAATCAATATTCACTGGCATACCTGTTAAACGTTTATGAAACTGATACTATTGATGTCAGCACAGTTAAGAGGTGGGTTCATCGCTTTAAGAATGGTGGTGACTATGTAGAAAATATATTCTGGAGCAAAAGTGGTTGCTTGATTTAATGGTACCACTCACATCTTTGTAGTTTTTTGACTTTTAAAAAATAAATTCTAAAAATAGGAGGCTTTACCTTTGGAACAACCCTTGTATTTATAGACCAAGGAAGATTAGTTGTATGGTCTAAAGAGGATAAAAATGATCTGTCTTGTTAAAAATACTTATTTATTGATATTATCTTATGATTCACCTTGAAGAACTTCTAGACAGAGATAAACAGAAATTGTCCACAGGATTTGGATTGTGTTTCATGTCTTTTCCTTCTCCATCTTCTACTTCTTCACTGCTGCTGTTTTTATTATTGTTTTCTTCAGCCTCCAATTCTCTGTTTTTTTGGATGATATCTGTAGATGGTAAATGAACCCGTGGTGAAAAAAGCCCCAAAACTTTCAGACAAAAAAAAAAAATGATTATCATTATTTAAATCAATCTGACTTTTATTCTCATCTTTATTTTAGCAATAAAGATGAGAATAGTTCATTAGAGTAAGGAGATTTAAGATTAATCTATTTTTTCCAATATAAAACATGTGATTTCACTTGCTTTGCTAGTTTTGATGCCATAAATGCATAGTTACTAATAACAATTTTTTTTACCTTTCACATTTTTTAGTATTCAAACCATTTTATCTCAAACAGATATATATATACACACAGTCAATGAAAAAATATTTAAATGTTGAACATTTCTGTTCAATTCTTAGAATCTAATGCTTGTAAGATACTATTTTTTCAAAAAAGGCTTTTCTTAATGTATGATACTATTTTTTTATACATGTTAATAAATACACAAACACATATAAAGCTCAATGTTCAGAAAAATATGAAAAAAAAACCCCAATAAATTTGACAGGTCAATTATGCAAGATCAAGAAAGAGAAAATTCTTTCTACAATAGAAAATATCATTTTAAACTGATTTATTGATATATTTTGTATATCTAGGTAGAATATCATTATTCAGACAAGTTTCATTAAAAAGAATTTGTAACTCAACCCAGCTACTAAGTCTCTTGTTCGAAAACAAGAAAAAAATCGAATTAAAAATATTAAAAAGGAAAATTAAAATTCTTTATGTATTAGTGTTGGGACGATTCCTAAATTTTGTCTGATTCCGATAACGATTCCGATTCCAGGAAAATGTTGATTAACGATTCCGAATAACGATTAACTTAAAAATTCAAGAGAATCGTAATGAAAGAATCATAAATCTAAGGTATTTATTTAATGATGTGATTCCAATTCTCCCAAAAATACACGATTAACGATTCAGATTCCAAGGAATCGTCCCATCACTAATATATATACTAATAACTTCCTATACATATAAAGTCATTAGAATAAAATCCTGAAAAAATGTTAAAGATTCAAAGTTTTAGAAAATGTATTTTAGAAACCTCTGTTATGTTTCGATTTGAGTAAAGAATCATCCTCATTATTAAACTCAGTAATTTTGAATATTATCCATTTCTCTCTTTCATGTTTGTATGATGCAATTTTTTGATATACAATTATAAGCACAAATACATATACAGGGTGACCAAAAAAAACATTTGTAGAAGCATCGGAACCTTTTCTTTACAAAAAAATTTTAAGAAAAAAAGGCCAAAGACCCTAGTGTTTTGACGTGGTGTTTTGAATATAATAAACTAGTTATGACCAAAGTTTCATTTCATTCAGTCAAAACACTAAGAAACGAGGCCTAATTAGAATTGGGGCCCCGTTTTTTTTGGTCACTCTGTATTTATATATATACATATATATATGTCTGTGTGTGATTATGACAGATATAATAGATGGCTAAGATGAAATTCAAAAATTGCATTAGATTTAAAATTCATTAGTAAACCAACTAATATCATTCCAAAGTTTTTTAGCATCCCAAATAGCTGAAGTCTTAGAAGATTTAACTCAAAATTCATAAGTGCATTCATTTAGCAACAAATTCTATCAGATGAACAAATATATTTTTACAAATAAAAAAACAAAACAAAAAAGAATCTCACTATCAACATCATCATCACCATCATCAACTTAAAAAAATACAATATTATCAATTTACCTAATTCAATAAGCTAAGTATATTTTGATAATAACTTGAAAAAAAGTCATCCAAATATGGATGAGTAGTAAAAACAAAATTTGCATCCAAAATTATGATCATTAAAGATTAAGCAATATTAGTTTCAAATTAGACACACCACAATAAACAATATTACGTGAAAACAACGAAAAATAAAAAAGAATTTAGAAAAAAATATAAAAAGCAAGTTCATAAGAAATATACAGAATCAAGCAAAGGCACTCAGCAATAAGTTGATGGGATGCAAATTGCAGCCTTTTGCTATTAATCTATACACAATAAATTAAAAAACATGCAAACATTTGATAAAAATATAAAAATTAATTTTATGTCAAGAAGGAAACATAAAAACTATGAATTAATAAACTTAGTTTGAAGCATTCATTTTATCACAGCTAAATTTCTTTGATTCATATTCTCTTTCATCTTGGATGCTCATTATACAGTGTGATCCCATTACAAACACATATTTTTGCTTTCAAATTCTAATAAAAGCCATTCAACCTTTTTCATTGGTTTACTTACCTAAACTTACTTCTTTATTTACTTCCTTAAATTTCTTTCATTTTATCTTCTTTATTTATGTCGAATTTTAACTTTAATCCATTCTTTTTTCTTTTTTTGCGGGTATGCTAATAAACATATTATTAGTAGGGCTGTGACAATATGCTTTTATCAAAGAATATTCTTGTTACAGCCCAATTATTAGGGCTTTGACAATAATATTCTTTAAGAAAAGCATATTGTCACAGCCTACTAATAACTACAGAATTAAAAGAAATGGTAAAATCACAAAATAGTCAAATAATGACAAGAATATTCTTTAATAAAAGCATATTGTCATAGCCCTAATTATTACATAATAAATAAATTAAAAATGTTTGTTAAAATTTGAAAGTAAAAAAATGTGTTTGTGACGCGTGTACATTGTCCCATCTGAGCAATGAGTACCTAATCTTGTTTTTGTCTCTTTTTGAGTAAACTCTTGAAATATAGATTTTAATCACTTCTTTAAAATCTCACACTCCAAACTGTATTCTGGTTAAAGTATCATAAAAAAGCTACATGAAAATTCTGAAGTAAAAATATGTGTCATTTTAACTAGATTTTAACTAGCAATTGGCCTTGCTCAGAGGTTGTTTTGATACTCCTTTTGTGTTCATTTTAATTTGTGTTTCTTGTAATTCCTAAATGTTTTTCTTTCTAAGGAAACTGCTATAATTTTTTGCAAGATAAAAATCCTTTTAGTAAACTACCATTATATTGACACCTCAATGAGCAATGTAGCCCACACACAGCAGACACTACAGGCAAGCAATGATCCAATTTTTCAAGTTTTACCTTTTAGCAGCTATATTTCTGGCTCACAACCAAATCAAATTTGTTCCATGGTTCTAAATACTCTATATATATCAAATTTCTAGTCTCTAGGCCAAAAATTGGCAAAGTAGTTTGGTAGAGACCATTCCCCAGACAGTCACACAGACAAAGTCACTTTTATAGATATATAAATTGCAAATGTGGGTTGAAATCAAGGCATTAGAGGTAATATTTATATACTGCTGAAAAGGATTTAACTCATCTTCTTTCTAGTCTGTTAAGATATTCTGTACAAATACTTGCTGATCATGCTGTATTGAGTTACAATGAATTGGAAGTGTAAATCAGTTTGCTATAATCTGTTTAGAATTCAACCAGAGATAAAGAAGTTAGTAGACACCAAAAGAGAAGAAAAAGTTAGTAGACATTGCAGGACTTAATCAGTCTCAAGAGAGAAAGCTGACACAAGTTGCTTCAATATTTGGGCTGAAATTCTCAAGTTGAGTTTACATCACAAGACTATTTCTCTGATGTTTCACAAAACCAATGTTTATTTCCTGATTTCTTTAGCACAAAATATAACAGAATGCTAATCTGTCAATAGAGTTTACACTTACTACGCTTGTTAATTCAATAATTCATCTAGGTGAAGGGCAATACAGATTACAAAAGCCCAGAAATGAGCACTTTAAACTGACCTCATGAATAACTTGGAACAGAGGTAAAAGCTTGAAGTCTGGAATCGTATTATAAGAATTCAAATTCAAATCAAAACCACTTTATTCACTTTCAGTAGCCTCAGGCAGATAAGGTTCATTAACTGGAGATAGTAGTAACTCATCTAGGTGTAACGATAACACTGATTAAAAAAAAATGGGTAGATGAAAACAGTCAACTCTAAGAGAAGGGCAACATTGATTACAAAAAAGCCTGGGAAGATGATGAGCTCATAAAACTGGCCTTGTTCCTAACTTAGTTTGGTGCTTGACCGTATATATATTATACACACTCTTTTTCTGAAATTGACCCTAAGAAAATGAACATCGATTGAGCCTGGCATACCAGAAGGCTAATGAATACTGGATTCAATGTCTTCCTTAATCTTGCTCCATCAGAGCTATGATAGGTTGATCTCCTACTAACAATTAACATTTTTCAATTGACCATAATTTTTTATTCATTGAGCTGAAAAATGACATATCTATAGAAAAAATTGTTGCCTCTGCCTCTATTTATAGTTAAAATGCTCAATATCAGTGATAGAGCATGTGTAGTTAATCAGTATTTGTGTCTATGCTGATCAACTATATATGTATATGCATTTCTGAATGGATAATGAATAATGTAGACTCAGTAAGTAGACATAGAGAAATGGTTAAAGAAAGCATTTTTTTTAATCATCATTTCAAAAGGTTAGTGTCAGAAAGGTAAAACTGAATAAAGCAAAACTTAATTCTAAATATTACCTTTTGCAACATTCTTTGGCGGAAAACCAACAACAAAAGTCCCTTCTTTAACCATAGGTCTATGATCCGAAACCTTCGGGTCGGATACAAGCTGTTTATTGTCATCACACGTGCCAACTTGATCCTTGTCAGCATCCACTCGTTTTGGGCTCAAACCACTTTTATTTTCTTCATCATGGGTCTCTTCACATGCGACCCAGAAACTTTCAGACTTTTGTGGAGATGTAAACAAAGCCTCGGCTTCTTCCTCTTGTATTATACTTAACTCAACATTTTCATTAAGGTTTGATTCGCTTGAGCCTTCTGCTTCATTATCAGTCAAGTTGCCTTTTGAATTATCGTCCTTAACAATTTTTGTAGACGGGCTAAAGGGAACCTTGTTAGCATTTAAGTCTTTGCCTTCAGCTGAAAAAGGGTTAATAAAATGTAATATTTCATTAATCTTGATTCTTGGGTTTATTTTCAGTTAGTAAGTAGAAACCTTGGTTAGAATTTTGATTTTAAATACAAGACAGTTTTGTCAATAGCCATTGATTTGGTCATAAGACAAACTACGCAAAAATTATTGAGTATATATTATTACTCGGCTATGAAAAAGTCTTCTAAATGTCAGATTTTATCAACTTTCTATATTCATTACTTTCATATCATATCAACATGAGTATACAATAATTCTAACAATACCACATAGTCTTACCCTTTTACATATCATTAAAAAAGCAATAGTCATTTGATATTGTAAAATCAGTGATAGAGCGTGTGTAGTAGATAAGCATAAACACAGTCAACTGCATGGTGACTCAGTGTGTATGATTATCTACT
>JAYKTE010228237.1:0-12106 GCA_036873565.1 Xipholeptos notoides | reverse complement strand
ATTGGTTTCTGTATTTACGCAGAAAGCAGCAGACTGGTTTATCTTTTTCTTGTAGTAAATATATATATATATATATATATATATATATATATATATATTATGTGTGAGTGTGTTGGGGGTAGTATTTTGTCAAAGAAATCATATAAATATTTATACATGTGTGTGTGCGTATTTTTTAAAAGAAAACAAATATATATGCATATATATATTTATATCTATGTATATTTTATAAAAGATAGCATTCGTCCATTGTAAATTCATAGATTATTATTGTTTTTTGTCTGTTGGTGTTTTGCGGTATATCACATTTTTAGATCATTTAATGTCGAGAACAATCATTATGTGAAGGCGTGGCTTTTGGAACGAATATCGTTTATAATTCAATACTAAAATTAACTGATAAATTCTTTTTTTTTTACATACATATCTAGATATAAAGTGACTTATATTGAAAACATATAACAATGATAATTATCAACACTGTCATAATAAATTATATTAAGTGGATGAAGTTGACTTGGATCAGCGTTCATATTTGGACTAACTCCCTTGGGAAAAGTTTGAATCTCCACATTCCCTTTAGCTATGGGTTAAATAGTGCATGATGTGATATTCACATAGTTGCATGCTCACAAAAATAACGTTTACTAAAATGATTGTCATCGGCATTAAATGATCTAAAAAGATTGATATGCCGTAAAACACAAGCTAATAAACAAATAGACAAATTAGTAGAAGAAGAAGAAAAAAAGTAAAGACGAGGAGGAAAGGGAATAAGAAGTTAAAAAGAAAGAGAAGAAAATAATGTAAAAGAAGTGGTAGGAGAAAAAAGAAATAAAAGAGAAAAAGAGGTGTAGGAGGAGGAAAAATAAGAATTACAACATAGAAATCTAAGGAGGAGAACTCATAAAATAAGAGAATGAAGAAAGAAAAGAAAAGACAACGAATGACGAAAAGAAATAAAAAGAAGAGGATATTTATTTTATATTAAAATACTTTAGGCACAAAGCCTTTTATGGGGAGGGGGAAAAGGGTGTGGTTGGCCATGCTTCTTATGTTTCTTATCCTTAAAGACTCTTTCGTGGCCCATTCACTTCTCATAATTATTAAATTCATCCATCTTCATTTAACCCTACATGCATACTCCATTTACCAAAATACCAGCATTTTCTCTATGGGCGTATTTTAAGATTTCCTACTTAAAAAAAACGAAGCCCAGAAAGTTCAAATTTACAAAAGCATTGAGGGGAGTGGGACATTAAAATTTTTGATAACCCCATAACAGAAAAATAATTGTTGGTCTTGTTTAGTAAGGCCCCCTTTCCCTCTCTAAGAGGTGGATAGCCTAACTATTTCCGGGACCCCGTGGATAAAAGAGAATGAAAAAGACGCGTGTTAAACCAAAAAAAATATATATATATGTATATATACATATTAAGTTGGCCCTTATGTTCGTAAACTTTTGCAAAAAACACACACAAATTTTACTCGCTACGTAATAACAAAAATACCAAAGAATATTCCTCAAAATAAAGAGCCTCAGTGTTTACGAACTTTTGGGACAATAACACAGACACACACCCACACTGAGACACGCATATATGTATATATATATAATAAACTAAAGCGTAAAATGAGAAACAGCTGCGTAGAAGAAAAAAAAGGGGGATTCCTGAGGATATGGGAAGTTTGCTAAACAAAACGATCATTTTGTTTTTGTTTTTACCTTCTTAATTTTTAGTATATTTTTCTCTTGGTGTGCTATCTAAAATTACTTTTACCGAAGTTGAGTGCAACCAGCGTCCAAACATTTGTTCTTGATATACACCAGGCATGTCTAAAAAGTATCCGACCTTAGGTCAGAACAAATATTTCACACACCTGACGGGATGTGGACCCTAATCCCCTTCCAAGTAAGCCCCTAGTGTTTGCACAAACTTAGTCCAGTGATCCTTCCACTGCTGGAAACACATCTGGAAGTTTTCGTTTGGAATGGGGGATTGATGTGCATGAAATCGTTGGAAATTTTTCCGTAACTTTTCCCAGGCGAAATTTAGTTGGATTAATTAATTCATTATTTCAATCTTAATTTATAACTTTGATGCTGAAATTTTCGATGGCTTTAAACTTTAATATTTTTATTCGGTATAAAATTATAGAGTTGAATTAAGCACCATACAAGTTTTGGGGGAAATGGAAATGAAATTTTCGCTATTCTTGGTCCTTAATCAGACACATTCATAACCCCTTCAATCATTTACATTAAACAGACATACTACCAAAACACCAAAATACCACATTTGGTCTATGGGCTATTCCTACTTGAAATATCCCAGATGATGATGATGGGTGAATTTTTTATATACACAATTAGGTGTAGAGGTTAAATATTAAATTTGCATGGTACGTTGTAAAGCCAACTTGACTAAATAACACAGCCAAGTTACTTAGTATGATCCAATCATAATTTTCTCAGACTAATTTAAATCTAATCTAAAGTAGTGCACATAGCGTTTGGATTTTATGCCAATGTGTTATTCAATATCAATGTTTATTTAATACTCTCTTAAATCTTGAAATGAATTATTATTCTGGGTTTCAATGTGTGACCCTGCAGTAATTCTAATGCTTAATTAAATTCTTTGATAACTTTAGATTAGATTGGAACGACTAAATAAAAACACATTAATAATGGAATAGATGATTGTGTAAACTTCTGCAAATTTGAATTTTAATTATCAATGATACTTAATTATACTCTTTAGATGCTTGAGCTAATAATCTATTAGGTTTTATATGATGTTCCTCAAACAAACAGAAAAAGTCGACTTGGCCCTGTGGACAGGCAGTTGGAGTTCGGAATCCTAGTATGCGAGTTCGAATCCCAGTGTTCATATACGGATTAATACCTTTGAGAACGTTATGCATCTCTAAATGGGTTAAATAGTGCATATTGTGTTATTCAAAAAACCAAATGTGGACAAAATCGAGCATTGTTCTCGGCATTGATATGCTCTAAAACAAACCAACTAATCAATCAACCCTCGGCCTTAAATGACCTAAAACAAACCTTAAAATAAACCAATGAATCAATAAATCATCAAAGGTGCGTGTTCTCGGCATGAAATGACTTAAACTATTTTATATTCAGTTAAACAAACAAACAAACCAAACGAACGTACATGACCTTATTGATGGCTTGGTGGCTTAGTGGCTTCCTAAATATCACTGTAAATCATTAAGAGATTGGTAGTTTTTTTTGTTGTTGCTCCAATAGAGGCAAAACAAACCAAACAAACTAATAATATCTTTGAAAAACAAACTACCAACCTCTTTGATTCTTACACGAAACGCTGCAACAGTTTTCTCACTCTTAGCGACTATTTATTTTTTCCAGAATCAAAAATAATTTTTTGAGTTATTAAAATCAATATATTTACTAAATTTTATTCTTCATTGCAAATCAATGCATTATATATTGAGGTAAAATTAGTGTTTCAAACACAATCTGTATCTATCTATATATCTATAAAAATGAAAAATGCGTGTTCGCAGGCGAGTTTTTTCTACCAAATTCCTCTATTTCTTTGTCTACACTCTTGAAATTTGATATAAAGGAAATTCATAAAAGGGGCACACTTTTTTATTCGTTTTTAGTCGAAATAATACGGACACCGACAACCAGTATTTCACGAAAGGCTTTTGCCGAACGTTCAAATAAAAAGCTGGTATTTGAACTTAAATTGTTTTAAAATCAAAAATATTTTTTAATTACTTTTTTTAAATATGAAAGCTTTTTACGATTAGATTTTAATTGAAAATAATGGTGAAACATTTATTTAAAGCTTTTTTTCAAGCGCCCGGTCAAGCCGGGCAATACTTCTAGTATGCATTAAAGTAAAAATGTATGCCTGTGCATGTATGTGTGTGTGTATGTGTGTGTGTGTGTGTGTGTATGTGGACAATACTCTCTACTAAACTCTTTATACCTCATTTGGTCTAAAGACTTGACATTTTTTATATAGCGTATTCAAATCTTGGAAAAAGCTTTTTAATCGTTTTTTTTGTCGGAATTTTAGCTAAGTGGTCAAAGTTGAAACATTAAACTATTACAGTATCTACCAAAGTATTATGCAATTGTTTAGTCTTAAGACTTGAAAATTTTATATTCGGGATATTCAAACCCGAGGAAAACTTTCTAATTGGTTTTAAGCCAAAAAAATTTACTAAGTGGTAAACATTTTGAATTAGAAACATATAGATCAAAATGAACACAAAATCGAAGATAAAAGCATTCAGATGACCAACATTTGCATTAGAAAATGATTCAGAGCAATAACATTTGCATAGCAAAATGATTCAGACTACTAAAATGTGTATAGCACAATGATTCAGACTACCAATATTTAAACAGCACAATGATTCAGAGAACCAACATTTGCACAGCATAAGGATTTAGACTACTGAAACTTACATAGCACAATAGCAACTTATACATGTCAAGAACTAGAGTTTGATTTGACATTTGGGAAAGCGTTTACCACTTCAGGAATACAATGAACGGCATTGTTTTCCTAACCTTCCTTAACTACCCAAGTAGCCAGTCTCCGGATCCCGGGCAAAACCATTGGCATGGATATAAAAAAAATGAAGTAAAGAATTCATGTAACAATTATAGGATAGGGATTTATTCATAAAAAAACAAACAAACAGAAATATACGTCTTTTCACGTATAAATTCTTGTCATGCATTGTAATATTTCATTTAATTTAACCCAGCATATCTAAGAAAATGAAAATGGAGTAAAAAATGTATGTAAACATATCAGGGTGGAAATTTATTCGTAAAAAAACACAAGTATTTACATATATATGTATATATATATATATATATAATAAATAATTTACGCGTGAGTTGTATGCTTCAGAGAATATATATATATATTCATATATATATATATCAGGATGGAGATTTTTGAAAAATACAGACAACTGTTTTAACTTAGAAACTCTTCTTATAAATATTTAATTTCAAGAATATGCACGAAAATAAAAAGAGTAAAGAATACCTGTAAAAATATCAAGATCGAGATTAATCTTCCAAAACAAGAACACCTGTTTCAAAAACGAAACTTTCACGTGTAACCGACATAAATGAAATCAATACTTGTAGAATATTCCCTTTTTTGGCTAAAAAAATGGTTGCTATTGTTGTTGTGGTTGGGCAGGAAGACTTCTCCTCAACTGTTTTCGGCTTGAATTAGTCTTCCTGTTGTTATCAAGTTTTCGGATTTATTAACAAAATTTCTATCACCTATTCTAAGAGAAATAATGTTTAACAATTTAATCACTACATACAAGTATTAAACTCCACCTAAGCGAAAGAGATTAATTTTCTATACGTTGGAAAAGGAACACAATTTTTAAAAAATTATGTCTGCAAAATATAGAAATCATTTTGCCGCGATTTAAACTAAACCTAGATATTAAAACTATTTGACCCCTTTGACCCTGAAGGGCGGTCGAGCGCTAGGTAGGCCCAAAACCCCCTCAAGTAATGCTAAAGATCAAGAATTTCGAAAAAATAAACTTTAACATTACTTTCTAATAGTTTTATAACCTATATTTACAAAATGTCTACACTTAGTCTGACATATGTTTAAAAAAAAAAAAAAAGAAAGTCAAGTAGCTTTAAAATATATTTAACCGATATCAATTAAACTTAAAATGTATCTATCACATAAAATAAACAAGTATATATAACTAAAACTTTGATTTTCCATTTATTAAAAAAAACCTAAGAGTTAGTGACAGAAAAACACGATAAAAAAAACAGCAAAATGCTAACGATATTGGTAGTTTTACTACTATTTCATAGCAAGTTTAATGAACAAATATTAGGAATTAAATCGAAAGTAATTAATCAAACATATTTGTTGATTGGAATTCAATAATTTAAAAGAAACCGTAATTTATTTCATTGATATAACATTTTGAAAACATGAAACTATAACTCAATCCGAATGTTAATTACTTGTTTCAATTTCGCACGAAGAAAATTCAATCAGACTAGCCATTGTTTTGTATGTTTTCGATTAGTCTTCGAAACATTAACCTTATTTTATCAAAGGAATTAAATATTTTAATCATTTATTTCAATAGTAAATTTAATCAGACATAATTTTCGTCCTTAAACTCATTAAGTAAGACTTGCCGTTATTATAAAAACTCTACTTTCTGTTTCAAATTAAAATTTGTAAATTTAAACTCAGTCTGGAAGAAGTGAAAACACGCAACACTTCATTCGCATTGTTGAAATATCTCATGTGAAATACTTGAATAAAATTAAACTGTTGTTTTAGTAAAAATTAGAATAAGGATATGTTGGGAGTAAATTTGAATTCTAAAAAAGAATTATAAGATAGACAGTAATTCATAATAACATACAGTTTTTTTGCGTCTGAAGACAACGGCTCAACAATCATCAATTTTGATTTGGTCAAAGTCGTGAATCCAGTTGATGACATCAAGTTAGAAAATGTTTTTCCTCGGCTCTGCTTTCCTTGTCGCAAAATTTTTTGACGTTATGAATTTGAAACGACTAACGCATTACATCAAGTAAATCAGTTGTCTTTTCAATTTCCTGCAATAGTATCTTTGAACTAAATCTTCTTTAACAATATTTAATACTGATCAGGACTATCGATTTTTTTAATTGTTTTTCCTACTACCCTGTCCAGTCGCGGATGCTGCTGGTGGTGCTAAGGTTTGCAGTACCGTCTTAGCCACTGAAACTGTAGTTAGTTGGCGGCTGATGAGGAGGACAAGGAAAAACATGTGCAATCGCACGTTGTATATGGAAAAATATACTTTTAATTAAACCATTTTCCTCTGTTTCCAATGTGTGTCTGTGCATGTATGTCTATCTGTTTTTCTGTCATTGTATCAAAAAAGAGGCAATTGGCTGGCAGGGGGGGGCAGACTGAGAGTGTCATAAGCTCTTGGACAGAATATACAATGAGCCTTGATCCACATTCGTTCAGTTAAATGCCACATGTAGAAGCTATGCAGCAGGTGATCTGGTCCTATTGGTTAACTATTCCCGGTAGTCAGTTACGGCCATTAGATACACATTGTGATGTGGAGGCAAAGCGGAGTGACTCTGTTCAGCTGTGCCCGTAGAAAATACTTGCTTTGTTTTTACAGCTCCATGTAAATGGTGGGCGTTTGTTGATATTTAAAATTCCCAACTCACTGACAGCTCTCAAGTTATTTGCATACAGTCTGGATGACCTTAGACACTTCTAGGTCCGTCTCAGCTCTCGGGATTGCCAACTTCTCCTCTGTATTGTCATACCAATATTTTCTTATAGTAACCCTAGCCCAAATTTTCTGGAAAATGCTCCGTCATCGATCATAATACGTTCCTTAAAATGGCAACATCAAGACATTCATTATCTTATATTCTTAAATGTTTAAAAATTCTAAAAAAAACAAACTAATAATACTGCATGAATTTCGATTAATCAATACATCAAGTAACACATATTGGAAATATAAATGCGATTTTAAATCCGTTCATCAAAAACTGAGAATTGATGATCAATTATTGATTATGCTAAAAAATTTAAAGCCATTTTTAGAAGAGAAATTACGATGCTTAAATGCTCATTAATTAATTACGAATTTTAATATAAAATGCCATTTTTAGACATTATCATTTTTATTTGAAATACTGTTTTTCATCTTTAGCATCAGAAGATTAAATAAATGTTAAAAAATATTTTATAACTTTCATATGTTATATTTTTATGACTTTCATATGTTATATGTTATTATGATGTTAAATGATATAATTTTTTAACATTACTTAAAAGCAATTTTGTTTGTTAAGGTACATTAACTTATTCCATTGCCATAGCTGGCTTTGATGAATTTATTTAGCTGATTTTAGTTTAATTACTTTACTTTAATATATTTAACAGCATCTGATTTAGTTCATTCCATTAGTTTAACTTGAAGAATTTACTGGGTTTAGTTGTGAGAGAAAGTCCTATATTTTTTAAGTAGATTTGTTTTTCGTATCTTTTATTTTCCTTTAAAGTTTAGCCCTTTCCAACCCTCCCCATGAGATAAAGAACGTCCCTTTGTTATTCCGCTGTTGCACCGCTACCTTATGGTGCAATTATACAAGAATAGCCACTTTAAAAACGTCAAGGGATGTCCACTAGTGGACAGGCAGTCGGACTTCGGGATCGTAATACGTGAGTTTGAATACCAGTCGTTCCGTTTGCGTGAAAAATTGGACTAATACACTTGGGAAAGTCATGGATCACAGCATACTCTCCAGCCATGGATTAGATGCTGCGTATTTTGTTATTTAAAAGAAATTCGTATGGAGAAAAGAACGTTTCTAAAAATGACTGTTATCGCCATTATATGATTTAATGAATGGTTGATATGCCATAAAACAAAACAACGGAACAAATACCTCATTGGAGTACCGCCGCTTCATGGTACAAGCTACAAGAAAAGCAGCTGAAAAACGTCTGGGGATGTCTACTTGGGGCAGTAGTAATTTGGAATCGTAATACATGAGTTCGAATTCAAGTCGTTCCGTTTATGTAAAATATTTGGACTAAGAACTTTTGGAAAGTTAAGAATCCCGAAATTTTCTCCAACAAGGTATTAAATAGTGCATATACTGCTATTAAAAAAAATCTACTTATGGACTAAGAAACTTTTCTCAAAATTGATTGTTATCGGTATTAAATGGCCTAATAAAGGTTGATCTGCAGTAAAACAAAACAATGGAAGAGAGGATCTAGCCTCTATTGTGGTACTGCTGCTTTATGGTTCAAGCTACTATATACCCATGGGAAAGGTAGGAAACCCCACTTTTCCTCCAGTTATGGGTTAAATAGTGCATACCGTGTCATTCAAAAAACTAAATGGTGACAAAGAATAACGTTAATAATTTTTCTCGGCATTGAATGACCAAAAATAGTTGATATGCCATAAAAACACAAACAAACTCAAAATCAAACTACTATGATAACAGGTGCAAAAACGTTCGTGGAGGTCTACTTGGAGCAGTGGATAGGCAATTGGACTTCGAATCGTAATACGCGAGTTCGAATCCCAGTCGTTCCGGCATTAAATGACCAAAATAGTTGATATGCCATAAAACAAAAGGAAACAAAATATTGTGACTCCGCTGTGGTACCGCCACTGTGTGGTACAAGCTACAAGAATAGCAGCTGCAAAAATCATCCTCGAAATATTGTTGCTCTTTTGAGTGTTAACCTAGCATATTAGAATTACCTGGCAACGTGAAGAGCTCCATTAACTGCACGGGGATTGGTTTGAGCCAAGAGAGCTTCTGCTCAACAGAGACTGAAGAACAGACAGGGGGAGAACTCAAATGAATATTAATTAAATTGTTGCTGAAATGACTTATTTGATTATCTGTCAATGAAAACTAATAACTTAGTTAATAACAAGTTGAATTAAAGTGATAAATAACTAATACATTTTTAATATTATATTTTCATTTGTTAATACGTGTATAGAAGAATATGTATATCAATACGCTTAGTTTCTCCAAACGTTTTCCAGATTATTTAACTTAGAATGAAAATAGAATATTCCAAATGCCTTTTGGACCCTGATTTAGCAAAATATCTAACCAGCCAATTGGTGCTGTTCTATCTCTAATAGAACAGCACCAATTGGCTAGCTGGATATTAGAGGGCCGAAATAACAGGTGTGTTGTGTTTTGCCCTAGGTCACCAGGGCCGATATAATGACCCTCACAGATTCTAAGAGTTACGATTATCTGATTATCAGCTCTAAGGGTCAAAAATACACCTCAGAAATGCTTATCAACCACAGTGAGGATGGACCACGGGGACCGAAAAGGTTCGGAAGACTGGCGGAAGTAAAAACACTAGACCCCAAAACAATTGCCCTTGTTCAAAAACAGAAGATTAAAATAAAAATCCTAATATATGCTACCTTTGTCACGTGATGCTCGCAATGTCATCTTATCCCCGACATTTCCACAAGTCTTCTGATTTTGTGGGTGTACACATAGATGGATTTACCCCGTCCACCTCACTTTTTTTAGCACGTTCTAGTCCGCAGCGAAACTGGTTCGAATCGAGTCAGGGTCTGCTGGCTCTCTTTCGCTGAATTCTAAATACAGCGCTAATGCGTCACCTTCCATAAACAACGATGTCACCGAGGCAAATCTTCTATTTTCTGGAGTTTGGCGATCCAGGTCGACCTTCAACCAAACCTCCACGTCCTAGTCGCTACAAAACGGTTTTATCATATTCCAGCAGGTGACCATCACGGAAAAGGTTCAAATAGCTTGTAATAAAAAAGAAAAATAAGCAAGTATTGCACTAAAACTTACCAACGCCAATATGATTCCTCCAGTCCGAAGCAGTGGCGTAGCAACTATTTTTGCTGCCCGGGGTTGTCGTAAGTTTTGCCACACCCTCTCCCTGGCAGTTGATAACCTTCAAAATTCCAAAATGCCCTCGAAATATTTATTTTTATGGATGTAACATCAATAATCTAATTTTAGACTGTTGTTATAATTCCTAGACTTGCATCTTATTACAGGACTCGTATACATATACAGTTGTCGTAAAAAATATATATTTTGCAAAACAAAAAGCGTATGATTCAAATTATTTAAAAAATGTTAAATTAAATTAACTGGCTCTTCTTTTATTTTTATTTTTATTTTGTCTCTTTTACCCCATTAAAAGGTTACCCTTTCGGAATGTGCCGCCCGGAGAAGACCGCCCGGAGAAGACCGGAGAAGACCGCCCCTCTCCACCAGTTTTCTAAGCTAGTCCAAAGCAAATCAAATCAGGACTCTCTCTGCTTCTCGTATATTCTCTCATTATTGCTAACGAAAGATCTTAAACAAGCCAAAATAAATAGTCTTTGTAAATAAATAACTTATAAAAACACATTTTAAAACCCACAGTTTATGTGTGACGCTTAAATACATGAATACACAAGTAAAAACAGTTAACGAGTGCAAATTGACGAATTTCAAACAATTTTCTTGTTTAATTTAGGAAAGAAAAAAAAAACTATTTGCTTTTTTAATTAGATTAAACTAAACGAATTTCTGTATCTGCAATTGAAAATAATTGATGTTTTTTATGTATTAAATTATTTATTTTCAGTTAATATAAAAAGAAAAAATTGTCAAGTTGTTTTTTACATATTGATAATATTGGAGAAGTAAAACTATCTATAAATTTACGTAGCGTCTGCTTGTGAGGATACATTTCTTTACCACCCAACTGGGTTTATGATAAGCTACCTACATTTACATTATGGACTTCTTTTTATATATACGCGAGGAAATAAAAAAGTTCACAGACAAGTTGAAGAATAACTTTTCTTATGGAAGTTGCAAAATTATTTTTCTATATTATATCCACCTAACTCAATACACTACTGCAAGCTATATTTCAATCGAGAAATTATTTCTTGGTGCAATGCTGATGCTCTATTTTCACTCAGATTGAGTTTATGTCATTTGTCCTAGAACTTTTACAAGTACAAGTCTCAGTCAGATAATAGGGAGAGTAAAGAGTAAAAATTCTACCATAATTGGTATGTGTGTACTTTGATCGTTATTAAAGTTTTCCCCCAATTTTCTCTTGTTATATGTCTGCTATTGATGAATACAGTCCAAAACCTTTCCGCTGCAGTAAGTGAGATTCTAAATCCCCTTCGAGGTAGGCCCCTTGTGCTTGCACACTCTGCGCCCACGGATTTTTCTGTAGCATTATCATGAAACTACATCCATTCGCGCAATAACTGTAATACTCTTGCGTATGAATATATACATAACTTTTAGTACATACTTGAACAGTGTTGATTAAACACTTCATCTTATTGTAAATACGTTAATAAACCATTATACAGATAATGACATGAATCTAGTCCATATTTACCCCAATAGTCAGGTTCCTAATGGCACAATTTTAACTTTAGTGGGAACTTTTTGGAGATTTGCAAACCTATACATTTTTGGAAAGGTTATTGTCTCAGGAATCAGAAAATCAATGTT
>JAYKTE010228126.1:0-12109 GCA_036873565.1 Xipholeptos notoides | reverse complement strand
GTTTCCCCTGTTGGCAAGATTTTTAAATTTCCGGCTTTTGACAATGATAGCCTTCTTTGAGATAAGATCATTTCATTCAATAAGATAATGTAACTGTAAGCCAGTAATTACCTATACAGAGAATCTTTCCCATTGCTATAATAGATGATGCAACCATTTATTCATTTTATTATTGATATATCGATCGGGCAGATAACATGTTCTTAGTTACCACCCATCAGACCCGTGACCATAAATGATGATATTTTGTTAAACGGAATATATTTAGAAAAAGAGAAACGAGTTCAAATCCTAATCTGTTCCTTGATTTTGTTTGTCTTTTACGGTATATCAAACTTGTTAGCTTATTTAATGCTGAAACGATCTTTTTTAAGAAACCTTTTTTCTTTGATTTCAGGATTCTGTTTTGAGTTACTGCAGCAATTATTTCGTATATAATAATTAAGAGGTGTATAGAAGCCTGATCTATATAATAGTAATTATCAAGCTTCATCAAAAAATTTTACACAAATAAATAAACTTTGCGTAGATTAGAATACAATCTGAGTGATGACAGTAATCTGCATTGGCAAAACTCACTGAGAAGTTAATTCCAGCAAAACAAAAATTGCGTATATAATAATAAAACGAGAATAAATGTCTAAATGATTTAATTATATTATCAAGCACCACCTCCAAAATCCACACAATAAATAAAGATTACGTATATAATAATGAAGATGAGAATAAGTGTCTCGATGATCTCAATAATATCAATTATCAAGACTCCCAGAGAAATTAACACAATTTCTGTTGGTAAACAGAAATGCGTATATGTCTTTTAAGAGATGTGCAGCCTTTTTGCCCGATAAATGATTCACTATTAATTGAAAATGCTAGTTATATCAACGATATATTGTTTATTTGAGCGGATTTTCTTCTTCGGAGAAACAGTTTTCTATAAAAAATACTGGTCTTCCTTTTGATATTCAAAGTAAATGATAAATGGAAAGATTAAGATGATAAGAGGGAAAAATATAAACTCTATACATTGTTCTTTATTTACTTGTTTGACGTCTTTGTATTTTGTGTTTTTATTTCTAAAGTATTATTGACTCTGCTTTTTATATGGATATATGTGTTTCTATACACTGTTTTATTTTTGGCGTTCCCCATTAAAGCAAAGATACTCTATTATTGTTAATCCTATCTGAACTATATACACATTTCCCTATAAACATAGATTAAAAGAGAAAGTAGCATCAATTCGTTTTTTCTTTTTTTTCTAAAATAAATGTTAAAACATTCATATTTGAAACCATTTATTTCATGCATATCGGAAACCATTTCTTTTGCACATATCACTTTTAATTCTTGCAATAATCTTACAAATATTATAAATTGAACTTTTGGATCAACCCTCTTCTAGTGATATTTAGTTGAGCAAGATACCTTAAATTATAAATCTAGAATTGGATTGAAACCAAGTGTACTAATGTGGGTTTCGAATTTAGTCAAATCCCAAAGAGAACGAAGATTGTTATTTGCAACTGACAGAAGGAGAATGTGGTGACAATAAACAATAAATTCCTTAATGATAAACAATTTGAAATATTAAGGTTATTTTAGGTATATAGAAATAATTGCATTGTAGATTAATTGTTTTTATAGAAAAACTTTAGCAAATATTCCTATGTAATATTTTTTTGCAATTCTTGAAAGGAAGCTGGATAATTTGTATATTTGTTATGCGACTATAACACTCATCTGTGTATGAATTAAATTCATTTAAAAAATTGTTTTTCGGAATCCTTGAGATGGGTCTTGATAATCTGTATATCAATTATATGGACTATAGATGGCAGCACAAGCATATCAAGGGAGGCTATATAAGATAATCAAGGAAGTCTGTGGCCAAAACAAGCAAGGAAAACTACTGACAACCGAAAGAAAGCAAGAGGAGAGATGGGCCGAACTCTTCTGGGAAGTCCTGAACCGACCATCGCCTGGGGAAACAGCTGACATTCCGGAAGCTAAAGAAGATCTGGATATCAATGATAGAGGAGATCATAAGTGCCATCAAGATCCTGAAAAATAGCAAGTCACCAGGCCCAGACAACTTTAGTGCAGAGCTATTCAAGACTGACCCCAAGCTTGCAGCCAAAATCCTACTACCAATTTTTACGGCAATTTGGGAAGGAGAAAAAGTCCCTGAAGACTGGAATAAATGTATAATTGTTAAGATCCCCAAAAAAGGGGGGGTTAAACGATTGTAACATCTGGAGATGGATCACTCTTCTCTCCGTGCCAAGCAAGATCCTGACCAGAATCATTATAACAAGAATGTCAAATGCTCTGAATGGCAAACTGCAAAAAGAACAGGCAGAGTTCAGAAAACATCGAGGATGTACAAACCATATCTTCGCACTCTGAAACAACATTGAATAGTGTGCTGAATGGCAGATACAGTTATATGTGAACTTTTTCCACTTTGAAAAAGCCGTTTACAGCATCCACAGAGCTTATGGAATATCCTCCGACACTATGGTATCCCGTCCAAACTGGTTTACCTGACCAAGAGCTTCTACAAAAACTTCAGATGCTCGGTCGGGCACATCATATTATTACATGTATCAGGCATGGATGTGTAATGTCATCAGTTCCCTTCAACCTAGCCATTTATTGGGTTATGAGAAGGACAACCGTAGACTCCCCTAGTGGAATTCAATGGGGTCATTTCTCAACTCTCGAAGATCTGGATTTCGCTGCAAAAAGGACATACGTATTAATTTCATTTTCTTAAGGATGCTCTTTTACTTTCTGCTATTCAAAGGAAAAAATCCCAAGTAGTTTTGACATTCAAAAAAATTGGCTGGTTGCCAGAAGAAATCAAGTAAGCGTAATAAATCAATTATATTTTAAGAACATTTTTCTTTTCGAAAGAAAAGAAAATTCTACCGCGTGCCAAGTAAACTTACTTGATGGATTAAAATTGTTTATGGTTATAATGAAAAAAATCCTCTGTTTGATTTGTTATACGGCGTACCAACCGTTTTAGGTCACATAAAGCCGAGAACAATCATTTTTGATAAACGATATTTTGTCCAAATGTAGTTCTTTTTTAATAATACAATATGCAATATTTAATCCATAGCTGGAGGGAATATGGGGATTCATACTATTTTTCTAAGGGTATTAGTCCAAATGCGACGTAAGTGTGACGATTCCAAAATTCCGCTACGTATCCACTGCCCCAAGTAGATAGACAGTCCCCCTTAAAAATCCTTAATATTTTTTTAGGAAAACGTCATTTAAAAAGAATTTATTCTGATTTATTTAAATGTTTATTCTCTCTCTTATAATAATAACTGATTTGTATTTATTCATTTTTTATTTGTATCGTGTCACATTCTAAGATTAAAAGCAAAAACGCATTGCCTGCATAGGAAATCAAACCCGAACCTCTCAGATTGCCTTTATCATTTTTATCTTAAAATCAGATGAGCTATCAACTAAGCGATGAGGACTGTTCTTAAACAATAATATTTTTGTCATAATGTACAAAATATGGTCTATTTACAATTATTGTATACGACGTTCATAAGTAGACAAACTCTTTTTTTTATTGTTAATAGACAATCCAAATGATATTTTAGGTATTTATTATCCTTATTTCATTTTAAATGCAAATTTACTACTTTTTTTAATGTCTTACAAAAACCTATTTGTAGTATTCTTTTTATAAACATTTCCAAATACCATCTAAATTACTATATCAAAATTGATTTTATAAATAAAAGTTTGTTTAATCTTTATGTGGAGAGCCTGTAAAATTTGCATTTTTCTAATCATTTTTATGTTCTATATATATAGAACTTTTGTTAGAATTTTTCTAAAATGGGTAGTGGAGCATAAATTTTCTTAAATGTTTGGCTATGGTCTACAATGAAACTTAGTTTATTCCTTTGAACCTTATCAATGATTTTATTACTCCAGATTGTTCCGTGTAAACATCGTATATTCTATTTGTGTCTCCGTCGTAAAGTAAATTTAGGCTTTATAAATAGGCTTTTTAATTAGATTTCTCTTTTATCCTTGGAAATCAATATCAAAGTTTCAAACAGCAGTCAAAAACAGACAAACGGAGAGACACGGATGATTAAGATTAACAGAGTTATCCAATCTTTAGAATGATGCCAACGTCTAATGCAGTCTTCAAAATTCTTTCAATATGATTAGATACCAACAGACGACACGAAAGTAAAGCGTGCACGGTAATTTTTTCAACTGTCACCAATAAACTATTTTGACGCTATTACACCTTGATGCCACTTGATCTTTTTCTTTGTTTCACTCTAAGCCTTTTCTAAGAAAAAAAAAGTGTGCAGTTATCTAAGATATTTTTCACTATTATTTGCAAAACATAATTTATCGTATCAATTTTTTGTTGTTATACAAAATATAAAAGTGGCTAGTACAAAAATAGGCGCTATTATTACCAAAAAAATATACTACTAATGTCATGTGAAAACGGCCGGCATAACTTTTGGAAAAAGAAATGTGAAAAAAAAACTAAAAATATTACCCATAACTTACCCAAACAAAATTTGATTGAATTACTTAACTCGTTATTTCAATATCAACCCATAAATTCGATAGCAAGTCTTTGGCTAGTTATGTCCCAAAGTCTAATCAAATTCAATTGAGCTTTTTAATTACAGTGATAATATTTACTGCCATAAATGATGGTTTTCGTTGAAGTTTTGTAACTTCTATGAAAATTGTCTTTATTCTTTAAAAGCTTAAAATCATTTTAGTAAACTACAATTATATAGACACAGAATAGCAACCCACATACTGAATGCCATTAAGAATTTAAAAAAAAAATTATATTAAAACATTGTATATGAACTATTAATGCTGTAATATTTTAAGTAATAAATTTATTATTATTTTAAAATAATATCTTGTCCTTTTCTTTTCCAATTTTAACAAGTTCTTTTACTTTTCTAAGTTTAATCTTAGCCATATTACTTTTCATGCACGCATTTTTCTATTAATTCTAATATTTCCATTTAAATTAAAGATTAAGGATTTCAATCATTATGCTGAATAGCCTTGAGTAACCCAAAGCAAGTTTCGGTTACCAGTGACGATGCATACGATACATATATCAATGCACAATGCGTTGATGAGTTCATTACTTTTTCATCATAAGTCACCAGAAACGGAACATTTTCAGGAAAGCAAAACTCTGTGAATAATTCAAAACAAGCTTTTTAATTTACCAAAAAAAACTGTAGAAATGAAAATAAACGTTTACATACGAATCGGGGTAGATATTTAAGGGTAGCAATAATGAATTTGTTTATGTCTATATAAGACAGTAAGTCTTTTTGGCCAGAACAAAAAAAGAACGTTTTGTTTGGCACTATCATTTACCGATATGTATATCGCTCGGAAAATACTTTGTAATCACTGGTGTAATCTAGGCATAGCTATTAAGTAATATCAAACTAAGGCACTTTAGTAAGATCAAACTAAGGCACTTTAGTAAGATCAAACTAAGGCACTTCAGTTGAACATCGACTAAAAGACAATACTCATTGGATGTTCGAAGCACTACAAGAAAACAAAAAAAGATGATTTAAAACAAAAACAAACACAAAATTATAAAGAAAACACTTTGATGATTTCGGCATTGATTTCAATCGATCCAATTTACGACATAAAAGAGAATCACGACGATTCAAAATGGCGGTTTCTTTAATTTCTTTTTCATTTTGATCAATTTATTTATTGTTCTTGCTGTTGCAAGTAATACCGAGTAACACAGGAAAAAGAGAAAAGGGGCGTAAATAAAGAAAGTGTGGGGGGGGTTGTGCGTGATGAGGAGAGAGAGAGAGAGAAGTTTATCTTGCAAACAAAAGTGAAAAGAAAAAAACAATTGGAAGATAATTGTTTAGTGATTGCTCTATGTTAAATATTAGAGTTAAAAAAGAAAAGAATTTTCACTTTTAATTTCAAATAAGCAACATATTAAAGGCGTTATTAACGCGATTATCTAATTAATAAAAGAACATAAGATTCTCCATTTTTATTTTAAATGTTCTTAGTAATTACATGTAAATCATAGGCATGTAAAACAATCTTTATATTTCTATTATCATGAATATACGTGATTTATTTGGTGAATGAAATACCCAAAACCCGATTGCTGAAAAATAAAAGAGTTTTTCTTTATGCATGGCCAAAATAGCTATCAAGCATTAACAGACCTAAAACTCATCTGGGCAGTGAGGTTGGCACAGTGGAAAAAGTTTGGTCCCTGGAATCATTTTACACGTTTTAAGACCCAGTAAAATCTATTTAATTCACTTTCAGCTTTCAACTCGGGAGATTAACTCATCTAGGTAAGGGCAACACCTATTAAAAAACCAAGGAATATAATGGCCTTGTGCCTAACTTGGGTTGGTGCTCGACCAAGTAAATATAATACCTACGACTCCTCTATAATTTAATTTCGAAATTATATCAATACGTACTTCGAAACATTGCAGTTACTTGATGATCATATCTCACTAGTGTATATATCTGTTAAAAAGTGTTTTTAAAATATTTTTTATCAATTTTACTTTTAAATATTGCATTTTTTTCACATATGATTCATTTTAAGCAATATTTTACACATTAAATAACAAAACAAAATAATTTAATCTAGTGTCTACGCACGTTAAAATACTTTAGTGAATTTAAACTTTGAATATTGCATTTTTAATTTTTTCGTATAATTCATTTCAAACGAAATTTTATACCTTGATTAATAAAACTAACTATCTAAAACAATTATTTGCCTCGGTTGTCGTAATTTGGATGCTCGGGTGTTATTATTATTATTAAGGGCAGACAATAAAAGCAATTGCTGTTCAGTACTTACAGCTCAGTAGGTAAAACATCAGAATTTTATGATAAAAATAATGTAGATGTCATAAGGCTTGTGACTTTTTTTTAGTTGCTCATGTTCTCGATCTGTATTCTTTCGAGTCATCGAGTCGAGGGACTACTTTTTTCCGTGTTGGTAGGAAAACTGTCGTTAGGTCTTTGCGGAAAAGTTCATTATTCAGCATTTTAAAAAAAATTGGTTGATTAGAATTCAAAGAATAAATTATTTTGCCCATTTTTAAATATTTCTTCATTTGAATTTAAAGAATTTAATTTTCTATGACATTTTAAATTCTGTATTTAGGAAGATTTAAAGGGGAAAGTCCTACATTTCCAAATACCCATAGATTGAAATTCAAAGCAAAGAAAATGTTTCATGCATAGGAAAATATTTATTTACTTAATAAAATTTGGAATAAAATATTTTCTATTGTTAAAAAAAAAATACCCATTTGAATTTAAAGGAAAACTTATAATTTCATACATTTTTAAAATATCAAAATTGTAGACTAGAATTAATATGTACAGAAAATTATATTTCAACATTTATAAATATTCATTAAATAGAATTGAAATGATGTTTTTATTTTAATTAAATATCAGGTATTTTATTTGATCATTTGTAATTAAAATTAAGTGTAATTCTCATTTTATAATATTTCTAATGCTTTACTGCTATGTTAGGTACACAATTTTGGTTGCTTTTCAGAGATTCATAGGATATATTCAAACTTACATATCATTAAAAACTCTACATTATACATGCATACACACATATACACACACATGCATACATACATGCATACATATATACATACATACATATATCTTTGACAGATATTTGGTGAAAATATATATTTGAAAAAAAATTAAAAACCGTTTGATGTTCTTATACTTACCCATACTATTACAAGAAAGAGCTATTGACAATTTCTTTAGATTACTTATTCTATTTACAGAAAGTGCAACTTAAAATGTACCACCTACTTTAGGTCATACATATTACCAAAGAAATCTGGAATCCAGACAGCATTTACTGGAATACTACCATTGCTAAGAAAGACCTAATGGCTATGATTGACAGAGTTTACTATTATAATGTGAATTCTATCCTATCTGAGACCTCAGGATGATGATTTTAACATATTTCATGAAGCTTACACTTATGGATTAAGTACACAATGCTCTGAAACATATGACACATGATTATATTTTTTGGAGAAAAATGCCTTAATACAGAAGGTTCAAGTATTTCTTCTTATACTATCAAAGACTACTGAAGTATTAATTGAGATCTATATCAATAATTCAACGAGTTACTCTATCTCAAGGAAACAATCTGTGAATTCACAATCTTTACGAATCATATATATATTATATTATTTTTTCCAAATGTTTTGAAAAATTATTTGATAAGGTATGATGAAAGAATATTTTTCATTTCCCAATCATTATTATTTGTGTTGTGATTTTAAAAGTCAGTGTTGCAGATCTTTGCAGTATTCAGAAATGACATCACTTCGTAAGAATAATTTCGATCCTGAATACTGCCCCTATATCCTATGGAATACAAATACTTCAAATCAGATGAGCAATATTCATTCTAAAGATAACAATGAAACTGAGAGAAAAGTCAGAATAATTTAAATAATGATAACAATGAAAACATATCTAAAACAATTCCAACAATCAATATCTATTGCAAAGATAACAATAAAGATGTGGTTAGAAGGTAAAATAACTTGAATATTGATAATAATGAAAACTCCTTTAATAAATTCAAACATATAGTTTTATGAGGAAATTATAAATTTTTATGAAATATATTTCAGCAAGTGTTATCATATAATCTGCCAAATTCCTACTCTTCTTTTCATCTTTAACCAAATCCTACTAATCACATTTCATCATTAAATCTCATTGGAAATTGACCCCATTTTTTCATCACTTTGGAAAATATATGCCAAAATATCAGATTATTAAGAAAAGTTAGTGACATCATTATTACTTGCAGATTTATATGTCACTTTGATAAAATTAAAATATTTTTCTATTGAATGATAGTTTCATTTTAATTCTTTGCTCATGTGATGAAGATGATTTTGCTGATGTGAGGGTTGTAGTATTCAACTACCGTGGAATTTCCTTGGATTCTGCTATTATATATAATTTGTTGAAATAAAATAATAATTACCAGAGCAAAGTACTGCGTGTCGAGTTTGAAGGAGAAGAGGTTAAAAATCTGATTTTCAGTTTAACATCAAAGAATTTACAAATTCCCCTGAAACTGGTTTTCTGATTAGCAAACTCAGAACTGGTACAAGTTATAAAAGCCTTGAAATTGACATTCATCTGATAAGAAAAGCCTATTAAATACACAAAGGCCGAGAGTTTGGACCTGGGCCAAAAGATGGCCGTAGAAATGAGCATGAAAAATGTACAAAACAACGGATAGTTTCTTTGCTCTTTCCATTCTTTTTCCTTCTTTTTTTTTCCTTCTTTTTTTCCTTCCTTTTTCTTGTTTTGAACAATGTCAGTTGAAAACTTCATCCATTTTCCATTTTGGAGAAGCCAGACAAATATGCTACTCTTGTTGGCATAAAGAAATCCTTAATTTCGTCTTTCAACTTTCCAGTTATCAAATATACAATCTTATTAGGTCTACTTATTTTTTTGATGTCGAAACATTGTGGAAGCCATTCTAAAACTGAAACTATTATTATATTTAGTGGATAACATATCGAAATGCTTTATAATTTGTTACTAATGAAAACTATTTGATGAAATAATATTATACCAGCAGAGTTACGCGCTGCTACCTGGTTCCAGGCTGGATTATTTTAGTTTATTTTTTAACCAATTTTGTAATAAGTTTTGAGATATAGACTGAAAATGTTAAATTGATCGGCATGGTTAAAGAAAATCACATTTTTACACATAGAGCATAAACAAAAATAAAACTGGTAAAAAAATCATTTTTGTTTTTCGAAATAAAATATTGCATTTGATCTAACATGTAGCAGGAAAATAAATAAACAAAAAAAACAGATAACTACTAAAATTTTATCCAATATGCAGTTGTGCATTTTATGCACAGAAATATTACATGACTCTTGCGTGACTAAAGGGAAAACATTTTCACTTACACTGTTGTGACCTCAAAAAAATATTCAATATTTTCAGTTTCATTTAAAGGTTAATGAACAATATATTACAGAACTTTATAATTTTTCATTATATTTCTGGGTCAATAGTTTTACAATATTGAAAGAATAAACAATATCTTCATACAGTATAATAATATTTAATTTTTGATTTGCCCTAATGGAGCACATGTGTCCAACTTATTATACGACAACAACTTATATGAAAGGGTCCAATTCATTTCATTGATATTTTGAACTATAAACACGGGATTCACAAGTTTTTTGGGGGTATTATTTTCATTTTGATAACCAAAAAATAAAGCCCAATAAAAAAATGAATTAATGCCTATAAAGCTAAGGATAAAAATAAAAAACAGAAAATAGAAATACTTTTAATGTAAAAATATTTTATTAAATGAAAAAAATAGTTTTGTTTTGAAATTTTTGTTGTTGCATGTGCTTTCTTTAAATCAGAGAGTAACACGTAAGTGTGCGAATAAACTAAGCAAGTAATTGTCTCGTGAACAGTGTAACTGGAAATGTCTCCCCTTTAGTCATGCAAGAGTTACGGGGAATTTTATATGTCTAAAATGCAAAACCACTAAATTTTCTAAAATTATATTTACATTGAGTTGCATATGTCTGAAGACGTATAAATGTCTTTTCCGTGTGAAAATTAGATTGCGAAACAGCGGATCTTTGGTAATTATTAAACAAATTGGGGACAAACAAATAAGAATAAGACTTTATTATAATACGTATTGGTTTATTGATTTATTTTATGTTAAAATTGTTTTTGTTGTGGTCGAGAAATTAGTAGGATTTGGAAAGACAACAAAACACAAGGATTAGGAATTATCATGTATTGATTCGGTACAATGGTTGGCTAATCCTGCGCAACTGACTGACTGACTGACTGACTGCTGCTAACAGGAATGCTGACTCTTTTATAGTTATTTCCGGTTTGCGTACAAGTGTGCCGGAGTAGTTCATTGTGAGGGGTGTTCCCCACAACAAACACTCAACTCATACAGCAGTTATAGACTGATTTTTCATTGGGTCATTGGCGTACTAAACCTATCCGTTTAGTATATATCCTTTTCATGATCTACCAATTATATGGCTATATCTTGAGTCAATGTGTAAAATACACTTAGTCGAAATCGATTTGTAAAAGTTCTGTAATTAGTGCAACTGGAAGAAGGGAAGTTTAATTTGTCGGTGGTACACCGAGAGTTAATTCATTAAACCCCACACCCAAAAAAGGTTTTCATTGAATACTTAAATAAAGTTATTTCGGAGGAGACACTTCAAATCTATATTTACAAAGATTAGTTGTTTTTTTAAGATTTGCATAAAAAATTAACTTTCTTGGTTTTAACTTTAAAATTGAAACCTTTTATTGAAAATTTTATGACATCCATCTTTATTGATTAGGTCGAGATTCATATTTGTTATCGTACATAAATATAAATGTCAAAACATATTATTAAATTATTTTCATTGCAGTAAAAGTATTAGCAATGTTTTTCCTTTGCAAATGTCGCCATCTTAAAATCCAATATAGAAAAGCGAAAGAAGAACAAAAAAAATCAAATCAGGTCTTATTCTACGTATATGCCTACTGGGCCAATGTTTTAGAATAAAATGTATCACCTAATTAACAATCACTTCCTCTTATCTAGAATAAAGGTCTTACAAAGGAGAGACCAGTCGATATGTCCGTACTATCTAAGGAGTTGCAAGGGATGCCAGATATTGATTGTGTACGAATAATAAATTGATTGTTAAAAGTAGCATCCATGGGTATTATGGACTATTAGGATTTCATTCTTTTCTAAGGGTAAAAGTTTAAAAATAAATGCAACGTACCAACTGGAATTCAAGCTTGGAATATACTTATTCTAAGTTCTATAAAATTAAGACGAGAGAATGCGTGAAAAAACACTAGGGTCTACATTTATTCACGGGGAAGTCGATTTGGGCCAATGGGTAGGCAGTTCGACTTCGGAATCGTAGTACGCGAGTTCGAATCGCAGTCC
>JAYKTE010228015.1:0-12109 GCA_036873565.1 Xipholeptos notoides | reverse complement strand
AAACATTTTTTCAAAAATAAATATTTACCTCCTACGGGACTCGAACCCGCAATCCCCGGCTTAGGAGGCCGGTGCCTTATCCATTGGGCCACGGAGGCGTACAATTTTAGATGTGTCAAAAAGTCAGTAATTATACATATTTTAATTGGTTCACCGAACTGTTATATTTTAAAATAATTTATTTTATATTTATTAAGAATTAATATTAATTATTTGAATTTTATTAATAAATGAATAAAATGATTTAAAATTATCATTGACAGTCAAAATTCAATCTAAAGTAAAGAAATAAGAAATTACAAATGAAACGCACAAAAACTTCAACGTTATCTTGTCGATCCTTTTTAGAAAATATGGAAGACTAACTAAAGCAATAATATCTCTAACATGACAAAAACTATTATTTATTTATAATAAATATTATTCGTATCTCTCCACAAAAATATTCTTTAAATACTACATACAAATAAATTATTAAATCGATGAATTTTTTGATGGCATAAGTTGTTAAATTCATTTTTATAATCTTTATAGTTTTCAATTATATTACTTCTAGTCAATCGTAGAATTGGTTTGTTTTAGCGAAGAAAGCTTACTACTACTACTTCTACTTATTTACGACCTTTAATACATTTTAAGATTTATGGAAAACAAATTTTGAAAAAGGTTTTGAAGTTGAAAAATTGTTGTATATTTTTTCTGTTGACAAAAATAAAGTCAATATAAACTATTGATTTTTTCCCAATCAGAGGAATGCAAACTTAAGCCCCGAAGAATTAATGGCATAAATTGTTGTTTAACGTTTTCTTATGAGACTCTCTCTTTAAAAATCTACCAAAAATCAATTAATCAATATGAAATTTTCACCGATTAATAAGTGAAGAATGAACTTTATAACGATGTACTTTTTTTCATAATCGATTAATAATTTTTTTCTTTTTTTCCTACATATCCTCCCTATCTTCATTTGTCTATTTTTTCATTACGTAAAAATAATAATAATAATACGAAACCACTAAAAACACGGATTCTTTATTAAATTATTAGTCTTACCACAACACAAAACCAATAATAAATATAGGTTTAAAAATTTTAAATTTTGTATTTAACTAATTATTGTTTGAAAAACTTCAATTTCGTATTTTAAAACTTATTAAAGAAAAAAAATTCAATCAATTATCCCGTCTTGAAGTTAAAAGGCAGGTAACCATGGAATCTAACCTATGATGCTCTGGTCTCTATTATGAAAAATGAAAATGATATATCCGGTTCCGGTGACACGAAGTAAATCTTTTTTTTTTAATTTGTAATTTTTTTATGCCGTCTGTATTTACGAAAATAATGTCTTCCACAAAGAGAAAATGCAAATTCTCGAACAGTATGAAAACGAAGTTTCCGTGCTTCACCGAAGGACGGAACCTGAACGAAGCAAAATGCATAATTTGCGACAGTTATTTGTCGGTTGCCAATAAAGGAACAACTGACTTAGCTCGCCACGTTTACAGTGAAAGGCATAGAAATAAAATGTTATCTAACTCAACTATCAAATTGACGGCCCTTAGCAATTCAAAACACTCGGAGATGGAGCACCCTGCCTCAGTAATGGATTACCAACAGGTAATAACACGAAGCTAAAGTTGTAAGGCCAATTATCGCAGAGGTATAAAGGAACATAAAAGAATTCACTTTCACTATCCTCTACTTTGCACATGTTCTCTTTTTGTACCCATGTGTTCTAGGAACCGGCTGAATCCACAAATTAGGATCTTGTGCCGGCTGAATTCAAATTTGACTCAGCCGGCACAAGATATTAATTTGAATTTAATCAAAAGATAGATTTTAGCCAAAAATGACTTATTTTCCATAATTTAAGTTGATTATCTAAAGTTGATTCAAAAGGGTAGATAATCTACCCTTTTGAAGCTAAGCTCTCTGGGGTTTCCAGTACTGAATCGAATTTTAGCGGCACAAAAAACTATTTGAGGGATGAGTCGAAGTAGATGATTATTGGTGGGGTGGGCACTCACTACTATTCCCAAACAAATTATTTTGCTCTAAATAGTAGTTTTTGTTTTAAAATAATTAACTATTGAAAGCGTGACGAACTATTGAAGTCGGGTCATTTTCCACCTAACACCAAGAACTTTGTATTTTTAAGGTTTTTTTTCGGGTGTACTAAAGACGAATATGCAATTCAAATCCATCGCAATTTTTCTGTATAGATGATATTAATCCTGTTTCTTGGGCTTATTTTCTTATCCCCGACAGTCATTTTTTTTGCGAGCATTGAAGTGCATGAAATTTATTTAAAAGTTTATCCTTTTTTTTTTTTTTTTTTTTTTCAAACGAAAAAATAGAATTAATATCATCGAAACGGAAAAATTGCGACGGATTTGAGTGTCAAAATTCCGAAATCCCCTATTTAAAAACACCTGCACAGACAACATTCTCTCATTTTTGAAAGAGATGCCTAAAAATATTAACATGAAGCTGGGGAAGCCCTTGCAAAAACTTTAAATTAAAACAAACAACCATGTCCTCCCCTCCAAAAAAAAAAAAATACTAAAAAACAACCTCCCCAAAAAACGTAAACAAGCAAAAACAATAAAACAAATAAAAACGATTTTCACATTAAATGACCCAATGAAGGTCGATATGCTGGTTAAATCAATCAATCAATCAATCAAATTAGAGTGCTCGGTGTATTGTAATGTTGCCAACTTTTTTATACCCACAACTTAAAAAGGGTAGATAATCTACTTGAATTATGGAAAAAAATGTCATTTTTTCCTAAAATCTATCTTTTGATTAAATTCTGATTGATTAATATCTTGTGCTTTAGTTGTTAAAATGATTGAATATTTAAAGTATATAGCAAAAAATGTTTTTCTCTCTTTACGAAATCTAAGAAAAAAAAAACTATTTTCAGAAAAAAATTTTTTAAATCGAGTAAAAAAACGATTTTTAAGAGAATTTCGAAAAAAAATGTGTTCAAAAAATGTGTTCAAAACACATTTTTTACGCTTTTTTGGGTTGTTTAAATAAAGGTAAATTTGGCAACAACACTAACAATGAGCACTCTAATTTGTTTTATAGAGGTTTTCGAGTGAGCTACAAAATAATGACATTCAAGTCTGTTGTAATTTTTCTTGAAAAAACATTATTTTTTTTTAAATAAAAACCTCCCCGCTCTTCCCCAAAAATTGTGCAATAAAAAATAAAACTGATATTTCTTTATCGACCTATCTTTTACAAATCTGGTAAAACTGTAATCATTACTAATGAGTACCCCACAACCCCACTTTTTCAATTTTTAAAATATTGGTTAAGTGCATATTTACCAAAAAAAAAAAAAATAAATAAAGGAAAAATTAAAATACAAACTTAATATAATTAAAAAAAAAAAAATAGCGAATTCTCTCAACTTGTGTGTGTGTAAATTAAAAATGTTTAAAATACAAATAGAAAATACTTGTGCGTAATTTGGTAAAGGTAAAGTTTAATCGTCAAATCGTTCTAGTAGTAGAAAATATATTTTTCTTGTAGATCAACAAGAATCTGCTAACCGTTTTTGGGGCAATCCATTCCTACCCTATAAATCTAACCATTCACCCCACTTAATACTAATAATTTGTTACAAAAATCAACCCTAATTTCAACCCCTAACCTTAATTCCAACACTAAATACGACGAGACAGAGTGCTTGGCTGTTGATGTGCCTTAAGGATTTCATAGAGCATGTAAGTTATTTTTCTTTGTAAGTGGCGCTCAAACTTTACTAACACCTGTAAATTCTTAAACAATCACGCGATTAGATTTTTATTGGTGATTCCAGCAAATTTACTAGCTAGAGTAATCAGTGATTTCCATTTTTTGGTCCCTTAAAAGAAGTATTGGGTTCAAGGGTAAATTGGGACCTCTATCTACAAACCTGCCCTTTTTATTTTGTTATGGATTTTGTTTTCCTGGAGGTGTTTTTTGGTTTATTTTGGTCTTAATTTTTCATGAAAAAAATTTTGGTTAACTATTTTCAAAAACTATTTTTTTCCTGAGTTTTTGTTTTGCCTTTGTATTTTTATTCTATAGATTGCTTCATTTCATAATTAATAATCTGTTTTTATTTTTTAGGATCACCCTCGTCATTTGATACCAGAATTGTGTCGACAGTTTTATCATCTTGGTTGGTGTACTGGCACTGGTGGTGGAATCAGTATAAGACACAAGTAAGAATATATTTTGTTTCTTCTCAAGAAAAAAAATCAGCTTAAAAATTGAAACGAATAAAGCTTATTTTGTGATATTGTTTTTGTTATGGCTTGAATTAGCCACAACGAAAACAGAACACAGGAGTAAGTTAAGACATGTATTAGGAAGAGACAATAACAAGGTTACAGAAGAGAAAGAGTGATTATGGCGTGAATTAGCCACAATGAAAAATAGAACACAAGAGTAAGTTAAGACATGTATTAGGAAAAGACAATAAGAAGGTTACAGAAGAGAAAGTGTAATAGCATCCGACCAAATGTGTGGTTGACTCCCGAAACTAGAGGCCTCTGCTGGGATTGTTCAGAGATCAAGTTTCGTGGACCGTGGTTGAGTCCATCTTAAGGGGTAATTCCCCCACAACACAAATACTTAGCCATTGATGATCATAGAATATTTTTACTTCTTAACACTCACATTATTGTAAGGTTTGATAATTGTTTCATTTTATTTAGAAAATAGATATTTCATATATTCTGATATTTTTTTAAGATATAGAATAATGGCTGAATCTGTCTAAAGAAATGTGGCAAGTAGTATATGTATCTGTTATGGTTATTTGAACGAAATGAATTTACTTTTGTTCGTGGAGAAAATTTGTACAAACTTGAGTCTTTCTTGTTGTAGAGATGAAATTTACATTGCTCCATCCGGTGTACAGAAAGAACTTATCAAGGTGTGTATTTAAACTTATGCAATCCAATAGATTTCATCGCGTTTTAAAATCTTTGTTTTTCTATAAATGATATGGGATAAACAAATCTGTATGTTAATTTAGTAATGATTTTTTTTTAGCGGACTGTTGTCCTCAAAAAAAAATAAAATCATTACTAAATTATGAAGCCTCATCCCAATAAATTCCTGAATAAATATAAATCTGTTATGTTATTATAGTTTGATTTTAATTAGGTTTTTATGCTAGAAAAATAGATTCAAACTTTCTTTACATAGATTTATTTGTATTAAAAACCTTTCTGTTGATCTTCTTTGTCAATTGTGTGTATGTATATATGTGTGTAATCAGCAGTTTCAAGAAGTGTGGTTGGTGCTGCACAAGCCTTCACCACTATAAACAAATCACGTGCAGGCCGTCTGACGACCAATCATGGTTTGATGACCCTCATTGTCGAAATCGACGGAGAGCTATCATACATACGTAGGAAATATATATTTTCAGACAATATTAATAGGAAATAAGACAGATAGGACAAAATTTGGTTGTTTTTTTTTTAATTAATATCCGGACATGTTTCGCTGTATTAAAGCATTTTCAATGTAGGAGAAAGTATATGGATAGACGTTTTTTTATATACTTTCTCCTACATTTTATCCGTTGAAAATGCTTAATACAGCAAAACATATGTCCAGATATTAAAAAACAACCAAATTTTTCTCCCCATTTGTCTTATTTCCTATTAATACATACATATAATAATCTTGAAACATTAAATATAACTCATTTTTACTAATATCCTCAGTATATTAGTATTTGCTCAAATTAGTTTGGGCAGCGAGGTTGTAGCAGTGGAAAACGCTTGGTTTCTGGAATCATATGGCACAAGTTCAAATCCCAGTCGAAATACTTGCATCTGTCCTGGGCAGATGAGGCGCATTAACTCGGTAGAGTAATTAATCTAGGTGAAGAGCTACACTCATTACAAAAGCCCAGGGATATAATGAGCACATAAAAATGGCCATGTACCTAATTGGGGTTGGTGCTCGACCAAGTTAATATAATTTACTCAAATTCGTACTCACTTAATGATATTAAATATTAATATATTAAATTGAATATATAAAATTATTACTTAATATTTACTTAAAATGAAAATGATTCGAAATCTACATTGATGTTTGTTTGTTTTTGTAGCCTGAAGATTTATTCGTACTTAATGCGGAAGGGGAGGTAACTTATGATCAACCAGCGCACAAGAAACTTAAATTAAGTCAATGCACTCCCTTGTTTATGAATGCTTATACTTTAAGAGGTCTGTTATATTTTAAATTACTTATTTTCTATTCAGTTATTCTAGAGAAATATTTTATAAACTTTAACTTTGGTCCGGACTGATTTGACATTTCTTTTTAGTTGGAAACTGATAACAAAAATGAATGCAAAAATAACATGAGCATGCTGAGTATTTTTAAGTGATAATGGTCGAAGCCAAGCAAGAAAAAGATGAGAGCTACCAATAGTGAGAAAAAGATGAGGGCTACGTTAGTGTTTGGGGGCGTGGTTGAACCACTTTGCAGATGCTCCCTTAGTCTTTGGTAAGACAGGTATCTAGGAGAAGTAAAACTCTGAAGTAAAACCTGAGGTCTGTTGTTCATGTAGTCAAGTGGCATACCTTGCACTGACTGTGTGTTATCGGCAGTTCCAAGAAGTGTGGATGGTACTTCACAAGCCTTCATTACTATGAACAAATCTCTGTGTAGGCTGTCTGAAAACCATACATGGTTTGATGACATCTTTCTTCATCGTCTCTTGAGACAAACGGATACAATCATTTATTCAAGTTTTCAATAACAAATCATTTACTTAATTAAATTAGCTTATAATTTAGTATTAAGTTTAATATTATTTTGAACTATATGATTTCTTTTATAAATTTTTGTATCTATTTCTGTGTGATTTCATTTAGGTGTTTTTATATCTACATTCTTTCACAAAATTCGATTTTTTTTTTCGATATAACTGTTATTTCTTTGTTGCTTTTCAGATGCTGGTGCTGTAATCCACACTCATTCCAAAAATGCCTTTATGGCAACATTACTTTACGAAGGGAAAGAATTTCAAATTAGTCACGTGGAAATGATAAAAGGAATTAAAAAATGCCAATCTGGTACGTTATGAATGTTTGTTGAAAACAATTAGCTACATTAAAAACCTAAATTATATAGGATTCACTACTTTGCTTAAGGGGAAGTCGATTTGGCCCAGTAGATAGGCAGTCAGACTTCAGAATCTTAGTACGTAAGTTCGAATCCCAGATGTTCCGTTTGCATTCATATTTGGACTAATACCCTTGGGAAAGTTATGAATCCCTATATTCCCTCCAGCTATGGGTTAAATAGTGAATATTGAGTTATTCCAAAAACTAAGTGTGGACAAAAAATGACGTTTACCAAAAATTATTGTTCTCTGCATTAAATGACCAAAAAAAGGTTGATATGCAAAGTAATTGCAGTTAAATAGAAAGTGTTTTACAGTATTTGTATTGGGAGGATCTTTGTTACTTTATTATTCTGTATATAAATTGAAGATGAAAATTGATGATGCTTGTGGTTATTGGTAGCAAGTACAAGTTTATTACTAATCTAGATCAATATAATGTTTTGTTAGAATATTGAACATCTAACTTAACATAAATATAGAGAGATATAAAATGTTGAAATAAAATGAACAAAATGATAAAATTTCAACAAATTATTAAATCTTCATATATTTTTTTCCAAAGAATTCTTACCTCTTGCAGCATTTTAATACTTGATAAAATGGTATTTCATTTTAGTTGTTCAATCTTTTGTCAATTTTTTCTTTCTTTCAATACTTATCAAACCAAAAATCCCACAACCAAATAATTCAAAATAAAAAATATAACAAAACCTCCCCACAAAAACTTTTTGACCTTTAATAGCCACTAATGGTTGATAGGTCGTTAAACACAATCAAACAAAACCAAATTTTTCTTTTAGCAATCTAAAATTTGGTTTCTGCTTTTCATGGTATTTGATCTTTTTCATTTCAGGTTCAAACTATAGATATGACGAACTTCTTGTTGTACCCATTGTAGAAAATACTCCATTTGAAGCTGATCTAAAGGTAACAAGTTTAATATCTTTTGAAATATGCAAGCTATTTTAATCAAATCAGCAATTCAAATAGAAATTTCACAATGAATAAAAATACATATCATCATCATCCTGCAGTCTGTCAATCTTGACGATGACCAGTTGGGGCCTTGATACTTTATCCTTGGCTCCTAACTCGCTTGTGCAGTTTTTAGGTATAGTATCTGTTGTGTATCAGATAGACACCCTCTGAACCTCCAATGCTCATGCCCAGTGGAACAAATCTCGTGCTGACAGGCAGCAGAGGAGACCTCAACTTCTGGCCAAAAATAATCTCAGTGAGGTAGACAGCCACCCTATCATGTCTGCTGCTACCCTTTTTCTTTCTGGATGAGGTTCCATAGCCTTTTCTGAAGGAAGACTGCAAGGCAGCAGTAAGGTTTGGAGTCAGAGTTCCCATCTATTAGCCTTTTTTTTCTGTAAAAAGGCCCACAAGGCAGAGGTGATTGCGCAGTGGTTTAACCACGCCCCAGACACTAATCTGGGTATTCCCATGTCCGGGCGCAAGATACGGTACCTAGTATTCATAAATGGTCACCCGTCTAAGTACTGATCAGGCTCAACATTGCTTAACTTTGGTGACCTGACGGGAACCGGTGTCTTCAATGTGAGTTGACTGTATGGATATGAAGTTTATACAGCTTGTGTTATTTTTTTTGGTTAGAAAATGAAAATACAGTTACTTTCCAGCAAACGATACATTTTTTTAATGAGTCAATATCAAATCCTGCATAGCTTATTGTTGACTAAGTATTGGAGGTAGACCAAAAAATATTCTTGGGGTTAAGCTGTTGATGCAGTTAACCTAAAACAAGAAAATATTGTTGTAATTATTATTATTGTCACTTTATCATTTATTGTAGAGGATTGAATGTAAAATAATGAACAAACAACACATTAAAAGTTTATTAAGTTTTATTACTGTAAAACCTTGATGGAATATCGATTGACATTTTCTCTGTTTCTGAACTGAAAAATTAGTTATTTTTTAGCTACAGTGCAACCCGGATATAAGAGACCCAGATAAAAGAGAGATTTTCTCTTATTCCAAAATTAGAACCTGTGTCTAATTTATATACCAATTAGAAACGGATATAAGAAAAACCCTGATAAAAGAGATTTTCTCTAGACCCAGAATTAGAGCCTGTGTCTAACCTATATGCATATTAGAAATGGATATCAGAGAAACCCAGCTATTAGAGACTTCTTCTCTGGTCCCAACAACTCTCTTATATCCGGGTTACACTGTACAACAGTTAAGTTCCATTTAATATCTATTGGAGATGTGTGGCTTTCTTTTAACAAATATGCCAGGCATTAAGAATTCTTGTTGGTTAGCAAGTTTCAGTTAAGGTCTAAGCAAATGACGCAAATGTTGGTATTTTGAAAAGTCTTAGCTTCTAAATGCTGTAATACTTGTAGTTGATGAACTCTGTTGTAAATTGTACAGGAGTTTCGACTCCTGTCTCTCCTACTGAATAATTTTATTTGTATATAAAAATATAATATATATATATATGTATAATCTCAGAATTTCTCAATTTCTCTATTGGTCAAAGAGAATCCCCAAAAAAATCGTGAAAAATAGAAATTTCCAATTTTTGTTCCAACCGAGTGGGGCTGTGTTCGGATTTCCAAAGATAGCGACGTCTGCACATCCGTAGAATTGTTCCTGGTTTCCACAGCCGATGCACCCTTTTTTTGTCTTCGGGTCAACGCCCCAACTGTTTCCTTAGGTTTCAAAAAGAAGAAGAAAATAAAAAAGAAAAAGAAAAAATTGTTCAAATACTACAAATACAATTTCAAATAATCGATTTAAAAAAATCAATAATTCCTTAAAAGCAACAATGTACTGTACCAAACCGACTTGCTAAGAAGCAGCAATGAACTGGACCAGACCGGCTTGCTAAAGAGCATCAATTTACTGTACCAGGCTGGCTTGCTAAAAAGCCAAAAAGTACTGTATCAGGCCGGCTTGCTAAAAAGCCAAAATCTATTGTACCAGGCAGGATTGCTAAAAAGCAACAATGAACTGTGTACTAGGCCGGCTTGCTAAAAAGCTAAAAAGTACTGTATCAGGTCGGCTTGCTAAAAAGCCACAATCTACTGTACCAGGCAGGATTGCTAAAATTCAACAATGTACTGTACTAGGCCGGCTTGCTAAAAAGCCAAAAAGTACTGTATCAGGCTCGCTTGCTAAAAAGCCACAATGTACTGAAAAGCCACAATGTACTGAAAAGGCCGGCTTGCTACAAAGCCAAAAAGTACTGTACCCGGCCAGCTTGCTAAAAAGCAACAATGTACTTTATCAAGTCAATCGGACGGTCTATCAGTCGGTCGGTCGGTCCGCGGTTCTTGGCAGTCGAATCTATCAAGAATTTCAAACTGAATGCCCCAAATCTCTCTGTATTCAACCTTATGCACCCATTCCCTCACACCGACCGACTATAAAGGCTGCTATAAATATCAATGAATAGATTTACTCCCTTAGGTGAGGCCTGAGTGTCTCAGAATACTCTGAGATAGTGAAAACTCTATAAACAACAGAAAAACTGATTCAAGCCCGAACGGGTAAGGAGTGGTCTTCCTGCTCAACAACAACAATATATCTGTTTATCTAATCATAGAATTATTACTATTGTAATTATTATTATTTTTTATATCATTAATGATATAATTATGATGATTTTTATTCAATTTCTGTATATCTACTCATAGAATTATTATCAGTGTAATTATTATTAGTGTTTATATTATTCATTTTATAATTATAATTATTGCTTTTCAAATTTTGTATATCTACTCGTAGAATTATTACTAGTATATGTATTATTAGTGTCCATATGGTTCTTGTTGTAAGTATTATAGTTATTATTGAAAATCTGCTCAACAATAACAACAAGGCAACAATAACAATCTGACCTGCTTTGAAAATGAAAAAATTCAACCGACTTTTCTACAAGTATTGATTTCGATTTTGTCGGTGAAATATGAGAGGAAGGAGGAACATAGAGAGAGATGGAGAGAGACGTGGAGAGAGATACGTATATAGAATGAGAGGGAGGAGAAGAGAGGGATATAGACAGAAATAAAAGCTGAGAGAGAGAAAGAGGGGGGAACACACACACACACAGAGATACATAGAGATACAGAGAGATACAGAGAGAGAGAGAGAGAGAGAGAGAGAGATTGGACGATATTGGGAAGCTGTTGGGTATTTTTAGTCCCCTCAAAATCGTCATCGGATTGCTTGTCAGAAAGACGTCTGATCTAGAGGACTTAAGCAGACAGCTGAGAAGGCAGACATTTTGGCGCTGAGCTCTTTCGTTCGTTCCTCAATTTCTTTTGCAAAGTTGTTTGAAATTATCGAATCGTTTCATATGTTTTGCCTGGAGAAACAAAAGTCTTTTGATTAGATGCTCTTTCTTCTTTCTCTGTTGGGTCGAGGTTTTTCTCTCTCTCTACCTTCTATCTTTACCTCTTTCTTTCGTTCTCTCTTTTTTTCTTTCTTTATTTCTTTCGTTCTTTACTTCTTTCTTTCTTTCTTTCTTTCGTTCTTTACTCTTTTCTTTCCTTCTTTCTTTCGTTCTTTCTTTCGTTCTTTCTTTCTTTTTTTCTTTCTTTTTTTCTTTCTTTATTTCATTCATTCTTTCCTTTTTCTTTCGTCCTTTCTTTCTATCTTTACTTCTTTATTTCCTCCTTTTTACCTTTCTATCTTTCTTTCTTTTTTCTTTCTTTATTTCATTCTTTCGTTATTTCTTTCTTTCTTTCTATCTTTACTTCTTTCTTTCCTTCTTTCTACCTTTCTATCTTTCTTTTTTTCATTCTTTCTTTTTTCTTTCTTTCCCTCTTCTCCTTTCTTTCGTTTTTCTCCTTCCTATTTTTCTTTCATTATTTTTTCTTCTTTCTTTCTTTCTTTTATTTCTATCTATCTATCTATCTATCTATCTATCTATCTATCTATCTATCTATCTATCTATCTATCTATCTATCT